>BQKZ01000993.1:43011-73373 GCA_036244855.1 Temnopleurus reevesii
CCCTCCCACTATACAACGCCAGCAATGACCAAAGATAACAATTTAAATAACAACAAAAAAACATATTATTTGCAAAATATGGTGTGGATATTGATAACGCACTTATTATTGTTATTATTATGATTTATTGTTGCCTTGAGTTCGCACTGCAAAGATAAATGTGTTGATTCAACCAATAGTCTTGGTGCGATATATTGAGTAAACAAGCGTCAAACAAGTGAGAGTTATTTTCAACCACTTATGAAAATTAACATGCCTCATATCGGATTTATACCAGCAACTGTCAATAAAAACACTCGAAGTTTGAAGATTTTTTGAGAAGAAAACATGACAGGGCTGCCAGATTACTAAATGATTTACAAATTCGGAACATTATTGATTCCTCCGTTAATGATTAGCGGAATCTAGTCTATCAATCTTATTCATGATATCATGAATTTTGCCGTGTGTATTAATGTCGAATATGATATTTTTAAGTCTGCACGAGTTTGGCAAGCTGTATATCCAAGGACGGGATTTGAAAGCTTCATCTATGAAAAAGTAAGCTCAAGACATTGTTACGGGCAGACAATTCGAAAAGTTTTAAAAACATGTAAAGCAATGGAATTGAGTCAAGGATGATCTGATACCACACTTCTAATAATTTGTGTAGTAAATAAGTGATTGACTTGCGTAAACGCCAATCGAAACTCCCCCCCCCCCCGCACACACACACACACATACACTGTGGATGGGCCAGGATGTTACTAAGGGAACATTAATTATATTCCCCATCGACCATATTATGATAATGTGTTCATGAAAACAAAATTCGGATTCATCATCCTTTTCTTTTTCAATGACCAGGACACGCGAGCTCGACTATTATCCTCGTCATCAGTCGGTTGCCCAAATTCCAGCCGCCTAGATGATGCATCCATTATTATTATTGTTATCCCCTCAAAGAACATGTACGGATGATATACGCCGTAACGCCACCCGTAGCGGTCGTAAAGTCTGACTCATATACCTTTGTGCTTTTAGCTTGCATCGGCCCAGCGTATTTGGAAATTAAAAACGCTCTCTTGACGCATAAAGACACTGGTCATACGGTGGACTGACGTTCAGCGTACGCTCCTTAGGCGCAAGCCGAACGTCAGTCTACCGTCTGATCCGCGTATGCTGTGCGTCCAGGGAGCGTTTTTAATTTCCCCATAACGCAGGGCCAACGCAGGTTAAAAATGCAAATGTGTGAGTCAGCCTCAGGTAGTTCACGTACACAAAATTATGATTCTATATCATTCTTTCCCAATTTTCCAGGGTCCACGAGCTCGTCTTTCATCGTCATCATCCGACGTTTTCGATGTCCTTGGTGACATCGACAACTTCTCCCTCCTGGAGCTCAATACCACCGTCATCTCGGACAACCTCGAACTCAAAACCAACGATGATCTCCTTCAAGATGAAAGCCTCTTCGAATCCGATGTTGATTTCGGTAGCACGTCGTCGTCATCGTTTGATGAGGGAACGTTCGAGCATCCTTCAGAGCGCCCTCTTGTGGTGATGTTTACTTGGCTTCTTGCCAAGCCTCGTCATGTGGGGAAATACGTCGAGCTTTACACACGCAAAGGGTAAGAGTTCTGAATCTAATTAAACCTCAATTTAAATAAGTGAATCCAAGCAAAGAAGATGCAAAATCACACAAAGGGTGGGGACACCCATAAAAAGAATGAAGAAAAAAATATCGACGCAAAGAAAATCAAGAATGAGATCATTGAATACATCACATTGTCATCATTTTCATCGCTGTCATACCATCATCATTATCATCATCATCAACCGGTCATGTGCGACTCAGTGGTAGAGCGTCTGCCCCATGAACAGAAGGTCGTGGGTTCGATCCCCGGCCGGGTCATACCAAAGACCTACAAAAATGGGACCGTCTGCCTTCTTGCCAGGCGCTCGGCATTAAGAAAGGAGAAGGGTAATAATAACTTTATAATATGCAGGGCCTGCTGGAAGAGCAAATAACTTACAGCTGAATGTGGCTACCTTGGTTAAATAAGAAATTATTATTTTATTTTTATCATCCTTATCATCATCACCATCATCATCACTATCTTAATCATCATAATCATCATCATCATCAGGATTATCGTCAGAGTGCGACACCATTATCAACGTTATCATCGCATTCTTGTATATTTGTTCTGACTGGATTTCCAGGGAATTGCCTGATCAGACCGAGCACAAAAAAAAACATTCTAAAATTATACTTTTAATTTGTATTTCTTTTATTTGTTCGTAGCATGGACGTCCTTGTTGTCAAGACCCGTCCCATCGACATCGCATGGCCCGCCAACGCCAAGGAGATCGCCCGCGAGATCCTGGATTACGTCACGGACGGTGACAAACGCCCTCTCTTGATCCATGCCTTCTCAGTCAGCAGTCACGTGTACGCCGAGATGCTGGACCTCGTGGACGCCGTGGAGAAGTATTCATCTGTGCGCTATCGTATCGTTGGCCAGGTGCTGGATAGCTGTATTCTGTCGAGGGATAGTTTCGAGGGGATCTACTCGCATGCGTCGACGAACTCGTTCACGCAGCTGGTGCTGAAGAGGATCGCTGAGACCTACTTCTGGATGACGAACAAGTACACCATGGATAGCATCATTAAGGTAGGCCAGGTGATAAGTCACATGATAATGTCAGCTTTACAGTCACCTGATTCTTTTTTTCAAGACTTAACTTCCAATGCCAAGTAATTAGAAATAAGAGCCATTGGCACAGTTGATAGAAAATAATGCCCGCAGGAGGGGTCTTTTGGACAAGTCCAAAGTTCAAACGGTTACCTATGAAGTATTAAAGAACCTGATCGATTGATCTCGTTACTAATTTATGTTTGTCAAAGTGTGGGCCGTCAATCCCTTTTTTTTTTGCAACTCTCACGAAAACAGTTAGAAAGAGAGGAAAGACAAGTGTTTCCTTTTAACCCTCCTGGAGATGACTGATGAAAGTCTAGTCCGTTGCATCATGGTGTAAGAGCGACAAAAGGTTGCAGCATTTCTACTATTACTGCTCGTCTTATTTCAACGACCGGGATTGTGTTTCATAAAGATGTCCATTGATTTACGCACGACTGTACGAAGGACTGTTGATTCTTTCTTCGGTGCGATTCAGCGCCAGGAGTTCTAGAAAGGATCACCAGTCGATCGTACAGTCATGCGTAGATCTACACACAGCTTTGTGAAGCGCTACCAAGATTGAAAAGCCTGCATGACTGTAGACCAATCCGTAGATCGATGTATGTGTAGTGGAGAGGCAATTACTGCCATGCCCAACCTTTTGTCTTACACCTTTTCCCTATCTTTGATGTTCAGGTAAACGAGATCTTCACCGGTCGACCTGTCAAGGCACCCGCCCTCATCCTCTTCTCGCGCGACGACCACATCGCGACCGCCAAGGAAAACGACGAACTAGTCGACGAATGGCGGAAGCACCTCGACAACGACCTCTACGTCAAGTGCTGGCAGAGCTCTCCCCATGTCGGCCATCTTGTCAAGCATCGCGATGAGTACGAGGGCGCCATCTACGGCTTCATGGGGAAATTGAAAGGTCTGCCGAAGAAGCTGCACCTTGACAAGCCGACTCCGCCATCGACTGTGACGTCACTTCCACAAGGGGCGCCGAAAGAGGCGGGACTCAAGAAAGATGAATGAAAAGGACATTTGTAGTCCGAAGGGCGTTCGAATTCGGCAGCTGAATACTACATCAAAATGGCGGCAGACACAAATACGCCAAGTCACTTGTTTAGCTCGCTCACCTTGTACATGTACAACTACAAGTCGTGTTTCTGGTGCATTTTAAAGCTCTGTATAACGTACGTCACTGCTAACATTTAGGCAAAACGCAAAGCTCGAATCAATATAGTTTACTCATTGACTATCGGATTCGGTAACCTCCTGCACGTAGCCTATTGGAATTTCAAAATTCTGTCGTCAATGCGTGCAGAGACGTACGGGAAAATAGACTGACGAATGACATTTGAGCAGAACGTATTATGAAGAGAAAGTTTGACCAAACGAATGGTAATAGTGACACGGACAGTTCTGGAGAACTAAGTCGAGAGATGTAACAAAATCAGTCTTTGAGGTCTTAAGTCATGTTTTGAGTAGAAAGTTTCATAAATGGATATATGTATATAGTGAAATGAGACAGAAATTCTGGCAAGGGAAGGTTTTTGTCTGTATATTTGACTCGATACAAATTCATAAAATGTGAGATATCACGTGATATGTAAAGTCTCTGTTATTTTTTATGTGATAAAACAGTCCTTTTCGACGTTTGTTTTCGTAGAGGATGAATTGCAATGGCGATCACTACTGCCTATTTGTGCGCAATTGTGAAGGGAAAAAAATATTTGAAAAAAGTATCGTTGGCTTATTTTGGGGTTGTCGCAGATGATTCCGCGCATGCGCGAAGCTTCAATACCCCTACTTGTCTCGTACATGTCAATGTAGTGAATGAACTACATGTATTGGAAATGTTTGTAATACTACTGTACATAGACTTATGCTGATTGACATTAGTACTCATGAGACCGAAGTTGTTCGCCAATATCGAAAATAGACCTCATTTGGAATGAGAAAGTTCGTTATTTTTAAAGACGGATGGATTGATTGAATGATTGAATTTATTTCCGTATTAAAAAACATATACAATTTAAAATACGGCGAATAACCCACATTCAGCTCGCCCATCAAGGGAAGCTGGTCTTCCGTGGGGTCCGTGTACATTAAAAATAGTTACAATTTACGGAAATATGATATAAAACGGGTTAGACTGATTGCACAGCGACACTTAATGAGGATTATTCAAACGAATCATCGTCAATAGTTGCAACAAAACAGCAATGTATAGGATTTCCCGGCCAAAATCGGAATAATAGCTTTGTATTTAATTTTCTTTTATTTCAAATTCGTCATATTCCGTGAACTCGGAGATACCCCTGGTTTAAATTCATTTTTCGTGCTTATGAATTCGTGATGTTTTCATTTGAATGCGTGGAAGTTTCATTCTAATTGATGATAATTTGCCTTTTTTAGTGAAGCGGTCGTTCTATTAAAGCACAAATCCGTTCTTGTTCTCTCGGCAGCATGACTTTATCGTTCGAATTCATTTCTAGTATAGGATTTCCCGGCCAAAATCGGAATAATAGCATTGGATTTAATTTTCTTTTATTTCAAATTCGTCATATTCCGTGAACTCGGAAATATTCCTGGTTTAAATTCCTTTTTCTTGCTTATGAATTCATGATGTTTTCATTTGAATGCGTGGTAGTTTCATTCTAATTGATGATAATTTGCCTTTTTTAGTGAAGCGGTCGTTCTATTAAGCACAAATCCGTTCTCGTTCTCTCGGCAGCATGACTTTATCGTTCGAATTCATTTCTAGTATATCAAATTAGCACATTTTGCATTTTAATTTTCTCTAGGGCGTTTTCAGTGCTCATGATATTTTCTCTTTATTTGTTTATTCTCTCTTATCTACAATATTCTTTTTATTTACTTTTTATACAATCTTTGATCAATTTACTTCTCTCTTTATATTTCGTATGAATTCATGCCATACAATGGTTGATCAATGCAAGGACTTCCAATGATGATCAACTTAAGAATGAGATTAATCTTACTTATCAATTAGTCTAAGCACATAAAATGAAAGTAATGAAAATGATGTATATATCTGTCTATATTGTGATTCATCTGATTTATATTCATCGTGGGTGACGGGGAAGGAAAGGGTTACATAATATGAGTGGGGCTTGGAATATGAGTCTGTAAAATTGAGTCTTAAGCCATCAATCTGCTGTCGGTCCAAAACTGTACAAAGAAGCTAATTTTCTGAACATTTCCCTAGATTGTAAAACACTTACCATGCATTCCCCTGTATTACTACCCTGCATTCTTAACTTGAATGATATCTTTCAGAAAAAGAATTCCAGCCGCTAAAATTAAAAGCTAGAAATGACGCTCCGATGATCACTGATTATTTTGAATGCTAACTGACTCGTTTCTCAATCGAATGATAAGACCTCACAAATATTCGACAAACGTCGCAAATGTGATGAAAAAATAAAAAAATTGAATGACAATTTGCACGGCAAAAACGATCTACGCTAATTCAAATGCAAAAAGTATTGATTCAAATGAAAATCCTGTGAATTTGGCCGGAAAATCCTATATTAGAAATACGCTTTGGGTTCAATAGTTTTTTCAATATATTGACGTAAGAATAGATTTGCAATTATTTTTGTTTTAAAGAATCATATATTTTCTATTCGCTACATTGTGTGTGTAAAAGGCAACCGTTTGAAAGCTCAAATAAACCATTTTTTGCAAAGAATCATATATTTTCATTTCATTACATTGTGTTTGTAAAAAAAAAAGCAAACGTTTGAACGCTCAAATAAATCATGTATTGTAAAAAGTCATTCATGTGTTGTAAAGAGTCATATATTTTCATTTCTGAATCATTAAATTGTGTTTGTAAAAAAAAAAAACGTTCGAAAGCTCAAATGTAATCAAATTTGTGGACATTTTCTTTTTCGTGCATATGTGAATCGGCGTTAGTTCGCCATTTTAAGATCGACAGCTTTCGTTAGCTAGGAACCGACAGGCAACAGTTCTCGCCAACAACAAAATAAGAAAATTGATAATCGCAAATGGCGCTATATTTCGCTGCAAATAATTCATAGGAGTCGGGGTACAGACTTCCGATTACGGGTATTCGGACATATGTGCTTGTTTTTCCCCCGAGATTTAATGAGAGAAAGCACGAATAATCTGCAATTTATTTCAAATAATGTGTGATATCGTCCGTGTTTTCACGAAGTGCGGGAGCCAGAGGGTATTGTTACACGAAATGAGTTACACCCCATTGAAACGTGTCCTTCTACAGAATTAACACGTTATTCGATATGATGCCAGTTGAATTGGCGCTATGTCGGGATTTCGTTGTCTTCATGCAACAATACCCTTTGGCTCCCGTCACTGCGTGAAAAACACAGCCGATAATTAACTATTGTTACACTATAGGGTGTTGACTTGATGCATCACCAAGTACCGCCGATGATGGTGTTGAAGGGAAAAAATGACAATTTTCCGAACTGATAGACATAACACATGCATCAGATTCCCAAACCAGAAGTCACTTGTCAAGCTCTAACATATATATCGATAGCGACGGTATCGTTACCTTATCAGAGATAACTATTATCGTCTTGAGATAACGAGAGATAACTTAAGGATTGATATTATCATCTTAAACGTTTTGGAATTCCTTTGCATTTTAGGACCTTTTTACAACCCTGTCTTGGGCCGTTGCCGATTGGTTACCATATTGTCCGTGTTTTCACCAAGTGACGGGAGCCAGAGGGTATTGCTACACGAAATGAGTTACAAACCCATGTAAACGTGACGTGTCCGTCAATAGAATCAACACGTTGTTCGATAGGATGCCCGTTGATTTGGCGCTATGCCGGGATTTCTTTGTCTTCATGCAACAATACCCTTTGGCTCCCGTCCCTTTGTGAAAACCACAGACGATATTAACTGCTATTACACTATATGACGTTTATTTGAGGCAGCACCAAGTACAACAGTTTATGTTGAAGGGAAAAAAATGACAATTTTCTGAACTGATAGACATAACACATGCATCAGATTCCCAAACCGGAAGTCACTTTTCAAACTCTCAATATATCGACATCAACAGTACAATTACTTTATATCAGAGAAAACTATCATTGTTTTGAAGGTTTTGGGACCCCTTTGCATACTAAAAAGCAGTCATTTATAGTAAACATGTTAAATAGTATTTACATGAATATGAAGTGGGTTATGAGGTTAGGAATTAATCGATCCTGATGCCGTGTATTGAACTGTGCATATGGACACAACAATCACAAGCCGGTTCCGATTTAAATAGAAATACACAGTAGCTTTGAATTGGTGCTCGACTTAATTTTACGGAAATAGATTATATCGTGTTAGCGACATCTTTACAGTTCTGTCTTGGTTCGTGGCCGATTGGGGTTTTTTTAATATAACTCTGACGTGACGTCATTTGAAGCATGGTTCTCTTTTCAAAGATCACTATTCGCATATATATGTGATTGAGGGCGCCCGTCACTGTTCATATCCTCATAGAGGGTACTTCCGGCTGACTTTTCAGAATCATCGACGCTACTTCCGAGCACTGTGAAAGGGTCTTCATCGCTGCTGCTCGCTTGCTGCTTCGGTCGTATTGGATTCATGGGTATATAATGATGAGGATCAACTGACTGTACATTATCACACCCCTTCTGAAGAGCTTCAAAGACATCCGCCCTTTCTGCAGGACTCGCTCCTGTGCTAGCATCAGGAAGGAATTCCTTCTTCCGCTTCACCTTCTTCAGTTTCCAAGCCAGCACAAGTGCGCCAGAGATGATGATTAATAGAGCCACTACCGGTAGAGTAATCATCAAATTGACCGGAAGTGGGAACAACTTGGTCACTGCCGCAGCTGAACTCGTTGAAGATGCATCATCCAGTTCGTTGGAAGTACTCGATGGAATGGTCCTGAGAATCGTAAGCAGGCTTTCTGATGAAGCTATCAGGATTTGGGTTGTGCTTTCACATCCTAACTCACTGTGGGTGCTCGCTTCCTTGATGTCAGTTGATGTCAGGGTTGTGGAAGATATAATTGTTGTTGTCGGTGGGTTTGGTGTTGTTTGTTGCAGCAGTTGGTGTGGCGAGGTTAGACTCCTTGATGCTGTGGCCTGGCGCAGGTACTGCTGATCTGTGAAATAGGAATGTTTCAATGGAAATGGTTAGGATGGACGAGAAAAACAGATTTGTAAATGGAAGACAAAGAAATATGACCAACGTCATCATAATCATTATCATCATCATCACCATCATCATTATGATCCTCTTCCTCATCATCATCATCATCACCACCACCATCACCATCATCATCATCATCATCATCACCACCATCATCATCATCATCATCACCATCATCATCATCATCATCATCATCATCACCACCACCATCACGACCATCACCATCATAATCATCATCATTGTCATCATCATCACCACCCTCAACATCATCATCATCATCACCATCACCATCACCATCACCATCATCATCATCATCATCATCATCATTATTATCATCATTATCATCATTGCAATCATCATCATCATCATCATCATCATCATCCTTATCACCATTATCATTGTCATCATCAACATCACCATCATCATCATCACTATCATCATCTTCATCATCATTATCATCATCATCATTACCATCATCATCATCATCACCATCGTCATCATCATCATCATCATTATCCTTATCACCATTATCATTATCATCATCAACATCATAATCATCATCATCACCATCATCATTATCCCCATCATTATCATCATCACGATGGTCATCATCACAAGAAACGATTGTCATCAGCATCATTACGATTGTTACCACCATCATTTTCATCATCATCATCATCATCATCATCATCATCATCATCATCATCATCATTATCATCACCTGCAATTTCTGCGAATACCCGGATGTTATCAACAGCGACCCCACCGGTCCCATGTTTGCAGACAGCCCTCACCAATATCTGTTTACACGAAGGAAATAATGTCAGGAAAGCTGACAATGAAAATTGTATCATACCTTGGTTTGGTAATGACAATCGGGTTCACTTGGGCCTAAAGCTCTGGTCACATAGAGCCCCGGAAGCAACACGATTCACCCCGGAGATCCGGGGCTCTTTTTGGCTCAATCGGGGTGAATCGGGATACACTTTCCCAAGCTCGAGTGCTGATTTTTCGATGTGACCACAAACACGGCCAAAAACAGCCAAAAACAGTCGTGTTGGGCTCCCGATTCACCCCGGAGATCCGTGTTGGAATCCGATTGGCCCCGGAAGCAACACGATCGGCCCCGGAAACTACACGATCGGCCCCGGAGGCTGAGTCAAATGCTGCTCCGGGGTGAATCGGGATGAATCGGGGTCCTATGTGACCAGGGCATTAAGCCCTGGTCACATAGGACAACGGAAGCAACACGATTCACCCCGACTCGTTGTTCTGAGGCACTTAACTGTGAATTAACAAAAGGTCGGGGTGAATCGTGTTGCTTCCGGGGTCCTATGTGACCGGGGCCTTAGCTACACGAATAAAGAGGACATTTCAGAGGACTAATCTCCAGCTGGACTGGTTTATTTAACATGTCATGCTTCACACAAGAGGTGGCGCTATACCTCATACAAACAAGGTTACCTAAAAGATGATATCGAAAAGCTTTTAATCAGGGAGTTGGGAATTTAACTCACAACTCCCTGTTTTAATTGTGTGAACATTTTTTTGGATCGTGTGAATACTCGCATTACATATTTTACTACTTTCGTATGCATTTATAGCCAAATATTATTCAGAAATATTTCATGTTTTAATGGATATATTTTCAAGAAAATAAAGGTAGGTAATATAAATTTCCTGAAAATGTTATTCATATTTCACCCATTTAAAATTAAATTTGGCCTAATCAAGGACATATTTGACTTCACAACCGAAACTTAAGTGGGACAAAAGAAACTGCAGTTCTCAATTGTGTCATGGGAGGTCATCGTTTGCGTAAACCCAAACTATTCCCAGCCTAAAATTCAGTTCATTTGCGGTCCTCGCGAGCATGAATTGGCAGGAGCCTTCTTTGACTAACGCTAAATTCGTTTCGGTTTGCGCTCAACGTATAGACCTACACATGTTAGTGATAGTCAACGATGTCTAGCTCCCGTGAATTTCCGCCAACAGTGGCAGTAAAATGAATTAAAATTTAAAAACAATCTCCAAATCATCAAAAAATTCCAACTGACTGAAGGTTTTCTTTTCTTCTTCAAAGATGACATTTGAGAGCATTTATTTTTAAGGGAGGGAGATGGGATGACTGCTCATGATAAAGTTATTTACTTATTCATTTGTTTCTTTGTTTAAAACGGTTCACAATTACAATATCTTTAGCGGACCAATAACCGAATTTCAGATATATATACAAATAGGCAGATAATGAAACATGAGTGATTGTACAGCGAAAGAGAATTGAACACTCAAAAATTGTAGGGTATATATAAAAAACGTAATTTGATATTAAAAATTAAGAATTAATATTTTGATTTAACATAAGGGCTTTGAAAAACATGTGGCTAGGATGTGGCATTGAGCACAAAATAATGAGTACATCATGTAAGTCATTATTACATTCCACTGTTATGATAGAGAGTGGGAAAATTGGAAAGCTTGATTTGATATTTAAAATCAAGAGTTAATATTTTGATTTAACATAAGGACTTAGAAAAACATGTGGCTAAGATGTGGCATTGAGCATAAAATAATGAGTACATCATGTAAGTCATTTTTACTGTAATGATAGAGAGTGGAAAAGAGCAAAATAAAATATAAAAAAAATCTGTCACATAGGGCCTCGGAAGCAACACGATTCAACACGACTCTTTGTTCGCAGGCAGCCAACTGTGAATTGACAAAAAGTCGTGTTGAATCGTGTTGATTTCGAAGTCCTATGTGACCAAGGCCTTACCCGTCGGCAGATTGGATTGCAGGGGATGGCGATTTCAGACGTCCGCATCCAAGATGATGCCACAGAAGTCGGGCGACGTCGGTCGAATACCAGCCCGACCCCAGCGTACACGAGCACACTGCACACGACATCGCCATAGAACATGTGGTCGAATGACAGACGCGCCGTGGTCGTCCCGCTGCTCGAACCCGTGTTCGTCTGCGTAGTCAGTGATGGAAGAATGAATGTTTTCATTCCAAATTCACCGCCACGGTTGGTTATGAAATATCCATCTGGAAAAGAAAATGTGCATAAGAGAAAGAGTATTAGATTAAAAAAACGGCCTTATATTAGTCCAATTTTGGCGAGAAATTATTCGTTTCATAATATAACTCATCTTTTATATGAATGGTAACCTGAAATCATCTCAGAAATAATTTGAATAAAGGAAAGAAATCTGGTATCAATATAAAGGAAAATATGGGATTGAGGTTTCTCATACGAGCATTCATATCATAGCGCCCTCTCTCATCACTTCTCATTACTNAAAAATCGGAACCAAAGATTTTTGGATTCAGCACCCCAAAATTAACAAAGTGAGCTCAAAAAATCAATTTTAACA
Source organism: Temnopleurus reevesii (assembly GCA_036244855.1). NCBI lineage: Eukaryota > Metazoa > Echinodermata > Echinoidea > Temnopleuroida > Temnopleuridae > Temnopleurus > Temnopleurus reevesii. Next base: position 55,256 of record BQKZ01000993.1, read on the forward strand.
GACAAATCGCGCGGGATTACATAGTAGCCCCTACCATTTATGAAATATCAAGTATCAACTACTTCGCCGTAGGATGACTTATTACAGCTTGTTTCAATATGTGCAAAATTAGTCTTAAGGTCTTAATACTAAAAGTTGCATAGTGTGCGGTGGCCTTTATTCCTATTTTTTTCTTACTTTCATTTTTTTTTAATTAATTTATTCTCATTTTTTTTGTTACGCGCGCTAGTGGATGACTGCCCATACTGCATTATCATTTCCCCCACTATCTTCTCTGCTGTGCTATGTGTGTAATGATTTCCCCTTTACTTAATTCTTGCACTAGTTTCTTGTACTTTTGTGACATAAATTGTACATATGAATATTATTTTTTACATCACAATATACATTATTTTTTTCAAAGATAAAGTTTTGTATCCTTCTCATTCAGAATTGGTGGATCTAGGACAATAGCTAAAACATTACTTTTTCTCTGGATAGCCTTCGATGAGGAATCTTATGTTTCTATCGCTCTAAGGGTTGCTCTATTGAAACATGAGTATACCAAAAATAACTAAAACAAGCACGATATAAACTATTTTTGAAAAATTAAGTCGAACGCAGACAATAGATCCGTACGCCGTGTTTTCAACTGTGCGGACACAACAATGACAAGCCGGTTTCGATTCCAATAACATTACAAAGGACCATTGAATTTGCGTTCGACTTCATTTTTCGGAAATAGTTTATATCGTGTTAACAGGAGCAGAAAGATGTGGCGAGCAGAACAAACACAGATGTTCACGAAAAATCGGACTAGTGAATACATTTAGAACTTGATTATGAATTTATAATCATTTTTACTAGGGTAATCCGTGAAAATGTCTCATGTTGCCAATTTGATGACGTCATGGGTACACTTCATACCATCATTTTTTTAATGTTTATGTTGCAATACTTATCTCTACAGAAAATGCAAAGTTTGCATTAATATACCAATAGGAGAAGTATAGTAACCATGAAGATATTGAGGAAATCATATTTTGGGGGGAAAAGGTAACATTTCATAACATTCATAACATAACATTCATAATAAAATGGCGAATTGGGCAACTATGACTTCATCATTTGTCAATTTGTCTAAATATTTCACTGACCATTCATCACTTTAAAATGGAGAATCTTATTACCTTCTTGATTGTCTCGATGGCCGCGCTCGATCACCCAACGGTTCTCTGCTCCAATTCCGCACTCGTAGTCGTTTTCGAAGTTACACGAGAACAAATCTGAAATGGTAATTTTGTTGCGGATTTGCAGTAAATCACCTGATAAAACAAAAAAAACATTGCAGGTGGAGATTTTCTCTTTATAAAAGATAACCGATTCCTCTGTGGTGTTGGTATGCACTGTGAGCAGAAGGGACTAAGGCATGGGACAAGGTAACAACTTCCATTCACGCATTAACAATAGATATGTACCCAGTAGAGAAATTTTCTTCTCTCTTATTCTGTGCAGAAATGTCAAACAGTAGTCACACCTGTCAACATGAATAAACAGGGAAACTATTTTCTTTCGATTTCATGAGGCTATTTTGGAGGTTGAATGAAAATGTTTACTTTGTCCCAGTATTTTGTCCCTTCTGTACGCAATGATGTGATTACAAGTCAAGTGGGAAACCGACCACTGGATGTCAGTAGACTAAGGAAAGTGATTTTTTTTGTTAATTTAACAAAATTGGTTGTCCGTTGAAAAGACATTATTGGGCGATCCTTGAATTCAATGCAACTTTGAAGAATTCTATCAAAGTTGCCAACTTACGGATCCCTATCAGAGAAAATAGCTGAAATGTGGAACATTCATAACTTTTGAACGGTTGGTCAGATTGTGCTTAGAACCTCATGATTGCTTCACAAGTATTGTTGACAGAAATACAATGATTAGCGATTGAAATCAAAGGTGATACGATTACTGTGACCATGGTGGCGGTTCTGGCGGTCTGGGACCGATTGCTCGAAATGGTCTTAGCTATCCTCTTCCTGCCAAGACGTATTGACTTCTTGTGCTTCCCTCGTAACATAGACAGTAGAGTTGATACGACTATGTTAAGGGGGTAGCACGAGAACTTAAGCATGAAGAGGATGCTTAAAACTATTTCGTGCGATTGGGCACAGGTGAATAACGTTTTATCTTTCGTACAAGTAATCAATGACTCAATTCCTTTTTTAATGTTTTGGCTACCGTATCTGAACGATAAACATGACAAATGTAATCACACAACATGATTATATTTACAAATATACAAAATACACATTAGACAAGTTATTCTTTTGAATGAAATTCTGACTCGAACTAAGTGGCCTAAACTCTGTTCAGGGTCGAGATGTTATATTTACAATTAAAAAGATACGGTTGATTGCGCATATGTTGGTGTGGAAAATTACATTCATCCATTTTTCTTAATTCTATGTACAAAGTGAATGAGGAGTTGTCCGACATGACGTCACAGATTCAGTCGGTGTTGCAAATTTGTCTTATTTTGATTTATTCCTTATTATTTTTTTTAATTCCTTATTGATATTATTTATATCTTATTTTGTCCGATTTTTCTCATACTTTATTTTTCTGTTCAAAATATGATTTCTGGGTAGACTAATTTTGACTCTTCTTTTAATAGTTTATGATTAGTTACATGGTTCAATGATTTTGGCAAAAATAAGATAAAATATCCTACCTAATCGTCTACTGATGACAATCTGCCAGACGATAAAGATGATGGCAACCCTAAGGTAACTTCCGATTGCTATCTTCATTACGAATGTACGGATGTGAAATAATGGCGACGATGACAACGATGACGACGACGACGATAATGATGCTGATGCTGAGGATATCGAATGCGATTGGGATTATATAATATCTGGATATGGGACAGTGGAGATGATAATTGATTAAATTGTAATGATGGTAGTATGTTTTCGAAATTGGTGAGTGGAAGCAGCTTGTGGACGGTAAAAAAAAGAGTGCGCACTGATGTGCGCAAGAAATGATGCGCACATCAGTTGCGGACTTGTACCATAAGTTTTGTCCATCAATTTTGAAAGCCCACTATAATCAATGGTGATGACAATGGTGGTTGATGGTGATAACGATTCTGATGAAAAAAAATACGATAGTGGATATGAAGATGGCACTGACAATGAGGGCAGTAATGATGATGGTGATGATGATGATGATGATGATGATGATGATGCTGATGATTATGATTATGATGGTGATAATGACGGTAATGATGATGATGATGACGATGATACTGATGTTGATAATGACGATGATTTTGATGGTGATGGTGATGATGGTTATGATGATGATGATGATGATGATGATGCTGCTAGTGATGATGATGGTGAAGATGACGATGAGGATGGTGAAGATGAGGATGAGGATGATGATCCTGCCGCAACGTTGTTGTTTTTTTCTTCAAATCACATCACACGCACAATTTGTTTGCTCTTTTGAATAATTATGACAACTTTTCCCAGCTCGAAATCGACACAACAGTTTTATTTCCACCAAATAAGTATGAAATTGCATATTGCCACATCGCCGATAAAAACATCCGTTTGTGATTACAGTCAATGATCTCACTTCAGTGTGTCGATCTTTGTTATTCAGTATAGTACTATACTGAATAAAACATTATTCATTTTCCGTTTTAAATGTAGCAGATAAGTGAAAAACCTACATCGGGAACCACACAAAAACGTACAAAAAATAGATGATAAATTATGATAAAGCGAAGTCGGATGAAGATCGGGTTTATATTGATTTGAATTAAAAAAAGAAGAAATTTCTGCTAAGCCTTCCGAATGAAGTCTTGAGCAAATCAGTCGTAATAGAAAACCAAAATAAATGGTTACTACAAGGCCGGTTTTCCCCGCATCCGCCTTCTTCTGTTTCGAGTGTTGTCATAAAAGGGTCATCTCAACAATAACTCAAATAAAAGTTAGTGTAATTTTAAAGTGCACTTAACTCCGTATATAGAAATCAATTCTTTCTTTTATCTTTATATATCCATCAGACAAGTAATGAAACCAAAACAAACCATCATTGTAAATATGCCACTCACAACAATAGGAAGCTTTCGATGTTAGTGGACGAGAGCTTTGCCCGTGGACGGTAGAAAACGCGTGCGCATCTAATATGCGCAGCATATGATGTGCACATCGTATGCGCACTTGTCATTTTCTGCGCACGTCAGATGCGCATTCGTTTTCTACCCTCGATCCACATGCTGGCTATACGTCAACCAATTTCGAAACCCCACAAATAATATAAGCACGTACGACAGTATAAATTAAGCGAAGTATTATTCCAAAGTGATTCCCATCTTAGAATAATGCGTCATTTTCCTTAAAAATTATGTAAGAAATAACGGAAGTGGTTGTAAAAAAAAAATTATGGAATGAAGGAAGACAAAATAAAAAGAGAGCAATATTATGTTTATTTTGAAAAGCTCTGATAACTTTAACCTAAAGACTGGGTCTGCCCCAAGAAATATTTTGATTTGATTAAACGCAGAAAAATCAGACGAACCGTCGATTAAAAAAAAAGTTTGAAGTAAATCCGACATGAAAATTAAAGAGAGTTATGAATATTTTAATGATAATGATTTCATAATTACTGTACGGCATTCGTCATAACGCCTGACTTTCGGTCACGTGTCATGACGTATGTCATGCACTTCCCGTCAGTGAACTTTTTATTTTTAAGAATCCGCTTTACTCCATAAATGCTTATTTTATCAAATCTTCAAAAGGTTATATAAATAAATGCATAATATGTACCCACATAAAAATTGAGTTAAACATTGGAAAATTGGAGTTTTAAAACAATAAGATATGACAAACAACTGTCGAGTTTTAACTTTGATATTCATAACTTTCTTATTTATTGTCTTATTTACTTCAAACCTTTTTCGACCTGTTCGTCTGATTTTTCTCTTTTAAATCATTTTAGGCATACCCAGTCTTTAAACTTAAGAGAACCAGTCAAACGAAATTCACAAACCTGAGCTGTGGAATAAAACATGAAATAACAGCTATCCTTGGATAAACCAAATTATTCACCATGAAAGAAAGACTGCTATTTACTCATTCATTTGTTCATACAGAAATACTGAATTAATTTACATTACAGTTGCATTAATTAGACTAGGGAAATGAAATTTGTATTCCCTCATCAGCCCTAATATAATTAAAAAAAAAACAAAAAAAAAAGAGACTACCGTATTCCAAAATCAATTGCTTTTTTTAATATGTTTATTTCCTTTCTTCTCACAATACAAGTAAATAGGCCTACAATATGATTAAAAATATTTACATCAAAATATTTGTTACAAAACTATAATACTGTAGGTCAAAAGTATAATTGCAACAGTTTATCAGACAAAATAATTATACAAACGTTATTCCAAAATCAATGACGCTGTAATTTCTATTTTGTTAGAGCGCCATCTTACGGTTAGTACAATATAACTGTCTGATTTTCATGGTACCCGCAGAGTAAACATCAATAAAGCCACGTACCATAGATCCATATAATTTTGCCTACGAAGATGAGGATGAATTAAGTGGGTCAAAGATTGGGGTATGATTGTAGCCAGTTTCACCATTCAACTTTTTCTACCTGAGCTGAGAAACTTCGTCTATGTTTGGACCCAGGCCAGTCTGTGGCAGTGCAGTGTGCAGAATTGCAGAAAAGGGGCTCGCGCAGATGCCTAGCGACCAGCGGAAATGCGGAATGAGCTCGCCCGATCTTTCGGCGGAGACCTCTTGATAAGTCGGGTTTGCAGCTTCAGACATTTGTCGGACGAATGTTGAGTTTCAAAGGTAGATAATTGGTGAGGAATTATAAGCTTTCACTATATATGACATCTGTGTAAAGGGTATATATGAGCTTCCAGTTGTAGTTCCAAGAGGACCTTTCCGGAAGTGATGAACACAAGGTACAAGTTTCAGAGTGGGACATATTAAAGAATTATGATTGATGTTGATGAATTTATTTTTGACTGGAGACTGGAGTTCCGTTGTTGCTCGAGCCTTGAAACTGAAACTTGAGTTGCAAGAGACCGAAAAAAATCAACGTGTTCTAACTTTAATGTTACTAGGAATGGAGGTGTAATGTCTGTGCACCTAAATTTTCAGCCTGAAAAAAACATGAAGTCAAATTATCACAAATATCCTAATTTAAGAGTACGCGTGAGAATATTACTCTTTCCAGAGGAATGTATGATGGGGTCACATTAATTTGTATCCTTTTTCTAGAGCATTTTTGGATCGTGGTACTTGGCACAATATATCTCCTAAAATACAAAATTATTTTTTAAAATCTTGGCACGAAATGAAACTAGATATTTCAGGCTTCAAATATTTCCAAAAATAAAATTAATCCACGAAAGAATCACGGAGATATCGCGATATCAAAATTCGATTGACGAAACGATCGCATCGCTCCAAGCTGGAAAATGGCGAGAATTGTCAACAAATTGTGTCACATTAATTCGCAGGCCCCGTTTTGAACAAGATTTACCATAAAATTGCTTCCATCTAAGATGCAAAATTTACAGTACAGCTTGACCACAAAATATCAAGGAATCGAATGGTATTTTGTCTGCTTACTTACAAATTTGATGATTTCTGTCTGAAAATTGGAAGGATTCACTTCAGTGTCGCGAGACCCGTGTTTTTCTGCAAATGCAAGCAAATCTGCCGATCTTTTGGCAATATTTTCATTGTTTTGGGTCCTTTTGCTCAGAAAATTTCCAATTTAGGCAAATTAGCAACGCTCTTTACGATGGTGATGTCAGATTTGCAATATTTTATCGATTTTGTAGAGATTCATAAGATGTACGAATTAATATGATGCGCGAATTAATGTGACAGCACCATACTCACATTGGAAGAAGAAGAGAAATATCTCAGCAAAATATGACCAGAAACAATGTCATTCTAGATGAAATATAGGCCTACCGCTACACCCCTCTCATTTTCGCAGTTAAAAATATTTGGCATCCTTCTCTGCATCCCATTCACTTTCCACGCATTTAGTGATTTTCAGGAAAAAGTCTTTATTTCACCGAGTGCGCGAGTCAAGCAAGAAGTTAAGAGATAGATTGACAGATATTGAGTCACAAAGAGAGATATGGGAGCAAGAGCCGAGGAGGGTGCGGTTAGCTCTGTAAAGCATTCAGGTTGTGTGGGGGTTGAGGAAAGGTGATCATGCAGTGCACTTGGCCACGTTTGCAAACCTAAAACTTCTATGCAGTATTTTAGGAGGCATTTGTTGAAAAAATAACCTGACCTTCCAATTTGCTCTATATTTTTTTAGTTAATACCGGTTTTTGAGAGGGCCAGTCACAAAAGTCCGTCTTTACGATCAGGAAGTTCATCAGGGTCAACTCGTCTACACTGTCAGTGTCAGACAGACAATGAAATTATAATCAGTTTAAAGGGGACATTCACCCTGACATTGATGTGTTGTCAGAAAATTGGAGAAACTTAAAGTCAGTCCTTCATGATTAACATGACTTCCGGTTGCGAGCCAAACTGTACGCAGCCATTATGATTGCGAAGATTGCCGAACAGAACATCACATAATCTTTTTACCTTGAATATAGTGAGCAAGCTTTATTTCGCTAGCGCAAAGCTCGGCAGTCGTAAACGTATGCGTTCCGCACGTTTTTAGAAAAAATGGATGCCAAAGAGGGGAGGAAACAAAGTTACATGTACACGCAACGACAACAAGGATCGAAAAGTCGTACGAGGAGTTTCTGAGCTTGGCAAGATGCGTAAGCAAGGAAATTTTCATATCGTTGTTGCCAATACGCAACATGCCATTTGTGCGCGCTCGCAACCGGGAATCATGTCGATCATGACGGACTGACTTTAAGATATGAACAAAATGTGAAAATTTTAGAAAAATCAGGCTGCCCATTGGTCAGGGAAATGCAAACTTTGAAAATTCATAACTTTTGAACCGATTATCCGATTCTGCTCAGATTTTCAGTGTGTTTGTCTTATTTTTCTTCATTTTTGTACTTACGCAAGAGTACATGTCAGGTTTACTTCTCACCTCCATATTTGATTAGCAGTTTTAGACATTGAGGAAACTTTTCAAATTCTTTACTACATTGTATATAGTTCAATGTGAAAAAGTTGCTACACCAAACACATTTTGTATAGCAATCGCGCTAAAATGCATAAACAAATTTTGATGCGATATCGGGAAAATAATTCCCTGCTTACACCAATGTCAGGGTAAAGTTCCCCTTTAATTCTTGATAGAGCTGACAAATGTATGATGCTCCAATGTTTGTTCAATCCTACTCTCTGGCTTATCTCGATATTATGATAATCTGACTGTCAATGACAGATTGAATTGAGTACAAAGCTCGAAAGTTCAATGTCTGAAAGATTAAGAGGTAGACAGATGATGTCCAGTACTACGTAAGGGTAGACTTTGTGAATCATTATTTTCAACTACATATTGTAGTACTCATCAAAGAAAGAAGAAATCTAAAGCCCCAAAATCTGTTAACGTACAATGTATACTGCTTAAAAATGCTGCACATCAGTTAGCATAAACTTTTGAACTCATCTCAACAGGGTTAGAGTCTTTATCGAGGGTCAAAATACACTGTAATGTTCGTACTGACAATAGTTGAAATGGATTTAGCTCTGTAAATTTGAGAGATTTTCTTTTTTAATATTTGGTACATTCGTACATGTTGCACATGTTTCTTTTGGTACTTTCTTAAAGGGGAACTACACTCAGACATTAAATTGCTCTCATTAAATGAATAAAAATAAGATGAACAAACTGTGAAAATTTGAGCAAAATCGGATTATCCATTCAAAAGTTATGAATTTTCAAAGTTTTGATTTACACCCCTCATTGGCTCCTTAAATTGGCAAACGTACAGGCAAAAAAATGGCTGCCAACATGGAGAACTCTCCATTCGGTTTGTACACAAAATTTCACATTTTCCTCTTTTTGCAGAAAAGTAGACAACATTTTGTTTAGAACTTCGGTTAAATATATCATAGCCACATCAATTCTGCAAGCATTCCAGAAAGAACGGCATTGATTCCTCCATGGAAATATGACATTGCTTCATTTTCAATAAATTTTATACAAAGTGAATGAGGAGTTCTCCATGTATGACATCACAGATTATGCTAATTAGCTATACGCATGCCAATTCAAGGATGCCCAGCACAGGTGGAAATGATATCTTTGAAAATTCATAACTTTTGAACGGATTATTCGATTTTGCTCAAATTTTCACAGTTTGTTCATCTGGTTTTTCTTCATTTACTGACCATATATTATTCTCTGGGTGTAATTCCCCTTTAACTATTTTTTTTTACCTCAGTACTAATGTTTTTGGAATTGTTTTTTTCCAAATTAATGTACAGTATATACTGGTACTTCAACATGGACATCATTCTATAAAATTAAACAGTAATATACTTGCAAATTTGTGCATGTACATCCATTATAAAATGGTTGAATTCTAAGAACTTATAATTCAGTATAAATGCTGGTACATATCGTACTGAGTGCCATCAACCATTTGATTGTATTCTGGGAACCCAATTTAGTCCTCAGAAGGAAAACTCATTAAATCAAACAATCTTCAAAAGCAGATGGGTGTGTCTCTTTAAGTGGACAACTCATAAAGTGGCCACCACATTTTATTGGAAATCATTAACTACAGTAGTTGATATTTCATGCAAACTGATTTAAAGCGACATGAATGTTGTATTAGTGTTTAATGGAAAGGAACACAATGTGTAAAAAGAGAAGGACAAAATATTTCCATTTTTGCCAATTTGAAGATGGAACAGTGCTGCATGTGCTGTAAAATAATTCATGTCCTGGATAGGCGGATTAACCATTAGATGCAAATTATGTTATGCATACCTCTACCACAAAGGTTGTCCGTGACAACGCTAAAGCTTGCCCGACATAGCAATTATATGTGATGTCTGGATCCCAAGTATTGTAGTCTTCTTGTTATAATTGACTGGTTTAAAGCCCAAGTACAGTTTTGGTAAAAGCCAATATTTTAGAGTAGGCCTACTTAAATTTTAGCGAAATCACTGAAATTCAGGCCTTTTCAACAGATAATAGTGAGTTGTTAACTTCATGTTTTGAAAGATTATTGTATGCAAGTCTATGGGCTTCTCATGAGAGGAAATTTAAGCGAGTCCATGGTCGCGAAGTTTGTGAAGATAATACCTCAAAGAAAATTTCAGCTTTTACAATAGGAAACATAAATTTGTAATGAAAAATCTTCACACAAATTAGAAAACGTTTTCAGGCCCAAGTTTAGTTTGAAAGCACAAACCCGAGACTTTCGGTGTGTGAGTGTGCAGAGCATGATACAGGGCATGCGCTGTGTGACTACTTCACACACAATCATACAGCATTGGAGAGCACGAGACACACAATGAGACACACAGTGTATACCCTGTATTACTCTCTGTGTTTGTGCACAACGAAACCCAAGGGTCTGTTCTTGCAGACTAGCCCAAGTTGAATATGTGTGAGTCGATGCAAACGTACATCATAAATCATTTGAAACTTGTGAAATTTACCTGTTGCGAGTCAGATTTTCTCTGTTTCAAGAAGTCTTTAATACGTCTTTGCTAATAATGGCAGCTTTCCCATTTGTTGTGTGATGTTGGAGATTATGTTACAAAGAAAATGGAATCAGCAAGAATAGTCATAAATGTAAAAGTCAGGGAATTTAATAAATAATAATATACAAAATTTATATAGCGCTTAATTCCAGAAAAGGTTCAAAGCGCTTTACAGTAAATATAAACATAACAAATACGTATAGAATACGTATAGATTTGATTTTCAAATTTCTATGGGAACCTTGATGAAAATCACCTTATTCTGCTCAAGACATCTTCTTTTNACAAATGATAAAACAGTCTGTAAACAAGCATTAGAAGGCTGTACATATGTACATAAAGCAAATCAATCAACTTGTTGTATTGATGATATCGGTGTATAGATAATGAAAAGCAGGATAAAAATTTTGAAATTGGGAAAAGCATTTTGATATTTGTAGTGTTTCCAATCTCACAAAAATAATGGCATCAACAATTGATGCCTTTCTTTCAAGATTCCCTTTGTGTATAAATGCAATGCATACTGTATTTTGTTGTGAGAAATTGATCATTGAACTAGTATCATCACTGTGAGCATTAGGGACAGAGGAATTGGACAAAGTAAACAAGTTCATTCAAGCCAATAACCCCCCCCCCCCCAAAAAAAGTCTTCCTTTTTAATTTGCCAATCATGTGCTGCACCTGTTAAACAATCAGAGGGATGGCAGGGAATAAGTTTCCTGGTATCGCATTGCAATTTACCATGCATTTTTATTAGCATGATTGCTATGCAAAATATGTATTATTTAGGAACTTTTTCATATAGAAATTTATATACAAAGTATTGAAAAGGTTTCTCGAATATCTAAATCTGCTAAAAATGAAAAGTTAAATTATTGGATGGAATTATCCTTAGTGTGCAACTATCTTCTAAAAGCTTCAATGGAAGTTGTTTCCTTTGTCCAAAACCTTTGTTCCTTCTGCTCTCAGTGCTTTTGAATAACTTGCACTGATGTATACCTTCAATGATAACAGATTGTCTGTTTTCCTTTTATCTGCATACAGCTCATCTGTCAATACATGAGGTCGGAGGTTCTCGACCCTACATCCCTCATAATACCTGATCAAGTTCAGAGATTTAGCAGATCGTTCAAGTACATGTACGTGTATGTCTATCTCAGATAGAATAGAGACTCGCTCTTCCTTCCAAGTTGGGAGATGCTCCTCCTAGACATGATGAATAAATCTATGGATTTGTACATAGTTAGGAGAGATGGCAGGCCAAATGAATAATCGGTTCATCAGGATAGAGAATAGGAATGTCCTATGGAAAGCAAAAGTGCATGGGATTGACTCTAACTCAGGACATAGCACAGAAGACATTCTATCAAAGCAAATTTATAATTTCAAGTTTTTAACTTGAAATTAATATCTTTATTTATTTGTAAATGCGAGACAGATATTATATTTCCATATAGATTTCTAGTTTTTAGTATCGAAGATGCTGATGCTGATTTGAAGTGCTGATTTGAAGCTTATGGTCTATGAAAACTTTTTTGTTGTGAACTTGAAGAAGATTTATCAGAATGGGATCGATCGTAAGCGATAACACGATCTTCAGTTACCGCTATTTAACGACAGTGAATCTGATAACGTTAGGGACGGAGCTATGTTCATCAGCCGCGTTCAGCTACCTCCCCCCACTTCTCCTGGAGGCGGGTTATTCCGAGAGCGGCATGAGCACCGTGATGGCCGCGGGACCGTTCCTCGCTCTCTTCTTACTCCCCGTGATGGGCACTTCTAGCGATCGGTGCCGGAGTCGGTTCGGGCGTCGCCGCCCGTTCATCGCGATGCTCTCGCTCGGAATCATAACTTCGTTGATTATTCTCCCGAACACGAAGACGATCACGTCGTACTTCACATCATACTTCGCAGAGAAACAGTTCAGCTTGGTTCTTCTCGCAGCCTGCGTAATCCTCCTCGATTTCTGCTCTCAGGTCTGTTACACGCCGATCGAATCGCTTCTCTCCGATCCGTGCAAGACGGAAACGCAACGAAACCGAACGTTCGGAATCTTCTCCTTAATGATGTCACTAGGAGCGTGCCTCGGATACTGGGTTGTGTCCGTGAATTGGAATGAAAGCCCGTTGGGGTCATACTTCGGAGGACACGAAAGAACGTTATTCGCGATCCTCCTCATACTCTTCACCTTGTGTTTCCTTGCGTCGTCGTACATCGCGTACGACCCGCCAATCATCGACCCCGCACCTGAAGACGCTGTTGAAGCAAACTCTACCAAAGCCCGGGTTGCTCAAAATGGCAAGCCCCCCATCATCAATGGTGGCACCATTACATCAGTACCTATCAACATATCCTCAACCCCGAAGGCATCATTCCACCGTGCCACCTCAAAACTCTCCAACCCCCTCAAGACACTCTGCTCATGCCTCTGCGCATGCATCCCTAGACCATCCCTTGATCTAAGCCCAATAGCGGATACCCTCCAAGGGATCAGGACGATGCCGAAAGCGATGAAGACGTTATGGATCGCTCATCTGATGACGTCGACGGCCGTGATGGGTTTCAGGCTGTATTTCACAGACTACATGGGAGAGTCGATATTCAGTGGGAACCCGGACTCGGTGGATGGGTCTCTTACCAGGATAGCTTATGAGCAAGGTAAGAAATTATGTAATTATTTTGTTTTCCATTTAAAAAAAAAAATTAGGGACCACAAACATTCATTTTTGGTAATGGGCAAAAAAACATGTTCATAGAATTGCACAAAACGTGAGATGAATGGTTTAAGAGCTAATAAATGTATGCCAAATAATTTTGCAAGAAAACATATAATTTCCACACATTAACACACTGATTTTGGTTATTGGGTGATGTCTATCTCATGTTCCAGTACATCCTAAAAATTGAGCCTAAATTACCTATGGTCCATATACTCCAGATGCTTTGTGGCAAATACAGTGTTCACATACACCGGGTCTCTGTATTTTCTTTCATCAATTGACATTTTTAATTGATTGATTTACCCAGTACTTCAAGAAAAGAAATAAAAACAAAAGTATTGGTTATACCTGTAAAGATCATGGCAATATTTCAAAAAATTATATGCTTTGTAGTACTTCATCAACAAAATTAACACAGCAATGATGAAATTTGTTATAAAATTTGATGATGATAAATTGCACGCCAACATCATATTTGCCAAGGTACAGTATCAAAAGATTTCTTCGTAATATCTTCTTTGAATGCTTTCACATTGAAAGTATTATGTACAGGATATTACAGTTATACTTGAACTTTGTATGTCATGCACAGTGATTTTCATCGAAAAAAATATTGATTCACATGTGCTTCGCAGATGTTTGTTGTTTGTCACAAAAATCGATGTTGTTAAAAAGTGTCAAGTTAGGAGCACACTTTGTTGGAATACCATCAAATATTAATCAGGCCACATCTGTTGCAGCTCTGGATAATTGATTTTGATTGCTAGGATTGGTTTTAAACAGCTGTATTGACCTAAAAAATGCCACATACTCTGTAGAAAACAAATAGGCAAAGAAATTATACCACATAACATGTGTAAAATATTGACTATAAAAGTTAAAACTGAGTGAAAATCCAAAGGACATACACTGTACATAGATCTGAAAATATATTTTCAGGTTGTATTTTCACTTTTTTCACCTATGTATGATTGTCAGTAAGTAAAGGGATTTTGAAAATTTGAATTCAATGAAAAAAAAAGAGTTCATGTTGGGTCACTTTCAATTTCTTTTTTAGCCTTTAGTATATACAGAAGAACAAATATGTACCCCGCTACATCAGACACAATCCCATTCCATACTTTACACAACCTATGTCAACCAAATTTTAATAATTAATAATTCTCCATAGTACGTACGTAGCTGAAAATGTAAACCTGTTTACATTGTTAGGTAATTTTCACAAACTTGTCAAGACTTTGCAATCAGCAATTTTTTTTGTGAACTAATGGTAGCAGAATTATTGACAGTTCTTAGTACTCCAGGGGCCTGTAACATAAAAGAGATGCAATTAATCTTGCAATTAATTGCATCTCATAACATTTTGCCATAGACGTACAATAAATATTCATTGTAAGTTTAATTGCATCTTTTATGTTACAGCCCCCTGATTTGATAAAACCAGTGGATGTCTTTTGTGTGTGACTTGAACTACATGTATACTGTACCAGTGCAGCATCAGTATCTTTACATTCACTGCACACTGGTATGCGTTTGAATGTTTTCTTAATTGGTTCTAGAAAATAAATCTCGGAGTCATCTGATGAACCCTTGCAATTATCAAGCGAGATTGGCATTGCTGAGACAACTGAGAGGAGATATATCACTAATCTCTGAGATGAGGCAAAAAAAAAATGTTTAGATGCCCAAGACTGACCGACGCTCTGTGTGCTCACTGGCCATTGGATTTGTTATGGCAGGCTGTGGACATATGTACTGTGTTTGTAATGGAGTCATTCACATTACCATACTTCTTATCTTCATTGGTTTCATACATGTACATGCTAATGAAAACTTTTGGTCTCCTCCATATCATCATCTTTATAGCAGCTTTGTTCTCACTGGTCAAACGATCGAATATATTACTGTATTATAAAGTAAATGGGATTGACAGGGTCTGTTCACACTAGCTTCTTTTATTGATATTTTCCTCCTTTCCTCTCCATTTGCAGGTATACGAATGGGCAGTTTCGGCCTTCTTCTCCACAGCATCATATCCGCTGTGTTCTCACTGGTCATCGGATCTGTGATCACGACTTGGGGGGCTGTGCACACGTACATGTTTGGAATGGTGCTGTTCACACTGGCAACATTTGTCATGCTCTCCTTCAATGGGATTGTGTTCACATTAATCCTCGCTAGCCTCACAGGGTTTGCCAATGCTACAATCACCACCGTGCCATATACACTGCTTACAGGGTACCACCAGAAGAAAGAAGTAAGTAGANATCAGCAATTTTTTTTGTGAACTAATGGTAGCAGACTTATTGACAGTTTTTAGTCCTCCAGATTCGATAAAACCAGTGGATGTTTTTTGTGTGTGACTTGAACTACATGTACGTGTATACTGTACCAGTGCAGCATCATTATCATTACATTCACTGCACACTGTACATGCGTTTGATTGTTTTCTTAATTGGTTCTTACAAATAAATCTTGGAGTCATCTGATGAACCTGTGCAATTATCAAGCACGGATGGCATTGCTGCAACAACTGAGAGCAGAGAAGATAAATCACCAGTCTCTGAGATAAGGCCCAAATACATGTAATTGGTTTGGTGCCCATGACCGACTGACCGTCTGAAAATGGCCTAACCTGAAATTTTTTTGCTTCAGTTCTCCCAAATTGACTAAATATAACATACATGTAGAAATTATATGAAAACATGAGAAATAATTTATATTTAACCTACAAAAGTGTTTTTTTCAGATGTTTTAGGGCTTTTTACTCCATTCCAAGTCTTTCATTTGTATTTTCTCTGAATACTGTTCCAAAAATACAAATAGATAAAAACAACTTTTTCAGGCTAATGGACATAATTTTTCAAAAACAAATCATTCTTGGGCATTCAAACATTTATTGTTTGTCCTTTTACACATCTCTGTGACCCTATTTACACCATTATTGTAAAGAAAAAAGGATGGGGGACGGGTGTGCAAACTACATGTATACAGTATACATTTGACCACGGTGCTGTTCACACTAGCTTCTCCCATTGATATTTTCCTCCTTTGCTCCCAATTTGCAGGTATACGAATGGGAAGTTTTGGGCTTCTCCTTCACAGCACCATATCTGCAGTGTTCTCACAGTTGGTCAGAGGATCTGTGATCATAAAAGGCCGTGCACATTTCGGCACGGTGCTGTTCACACTAACTTCTTCCATTGATATCTTCCTCCTTTCCTCCCCGTTTGCAGGTATACGAATGGGGAGTTTTGGCCTTCTCCTTCACAGCATCATATCCGCTGTGTTCTCACTCGCATGTACAGTGTAGGATCTGTCATCCCAACGTGGGAGCAGTGCATACGTACATGTTTTTGGAATGGTGCTGTTCACACCAATTTCTACCATTAATATTTTCCTCCTTTTCTCCCAATTTGCAGGTATACGGATGGGCAGCTTTGGTCTTCTCCTCCACAGCATTATCTCCGCTGTGTTCTCACTCGTCATTGGATCGGTGATCACAACTTGGGGGGCTGTGCACACGTACATGTTTGGAATGGTGCTGTTTAAACTGGCAACGTTTGTCGTGCTATCCTTTAATGGGATTGTGTTCATGGTTCTGTTCACACTAGCTTCTTCCAATCATGTTTTTTCTCTCATCTCTTTTTCCTATTTGCAGGTATACGGATGGGCAGCTTTGGTCTTCTCCTCCACAGCATCATCTCCGCAGTGTTCTCACTGGTCATTGGGTCGGTGATCACAACTTGGGGGGCTGTGCACACGTACATGTTTGGAATGGTGCTGTTCACACTGGCAACATTTGTCATGCTCTCCTTCAATGGGATTGTGTTCACATTAATCCTCGCTAGCCTCACAGGGTTTGCCAATGCAACCATCACCACCGTGCCATATACACTGCTTACAGGGTACCACCAGAAGAAAGAAGTAAGTAGAATTATTTGTGAAAGCCAATATTTTAGAATAGGCCTTCTTAAATTTTAGCGAAATCACTGAATTTATGATCTTTTTACACATTTAAGCGAGCTGTTATTTTCATGTTTTGAAGATTATGGGCATTCTCATAAAAGAACATTTTCGCAAGTTCATGGTCGCGAAGTTTGCGATCCCAGCGAAAATTTCCGCTTATCATTATGGGAAACAAAAATTTTAACAAAAATGGGAAAGTGATTCCATGCAACTCTACCCAAATTAAACATGTCTTTGTTGATTGATGTGTGTATCATAAATCATTTGAAACTTGTGAAATTTACCTCAAGATTGTTGGTCAAATTTTCTCTGTTTTGAAAATTCTTGCATCTTGGGTCTGGCAGCTTTCCCATTTGTTATGTCTCTCAAGTCTCATAGTCTGCATTTGGAACTTGTGTGATTTGGGAAATAACGTGAGAAGACAATTATGGAAAGTAGCAAAGTTAGTCATGGAAGAGTCACAGGGAAAGTCATATTTCTGTGGGAATCCTGATGAGAATCACCTTATCCTAATATTCTTCTTCTTATCTCTTTCAGCTATACTACCAAGAGGACGATAGCGCTACGCACGGTAAAGGTGCTGACCTTGCTCTTCTTGACAGCGCTTATATCCTTTCCGAGGTCATCTCGTCGTTCGCGTTTGGTATCGTCGTCGAGCTGACGCAGACGACAGCAGCTTACATCGCCTGTTCGTTCGTCTGTGGGCTGGCGAGCTGTTTCCTGGTAGTCCGGATAAAGTGATCA
>BQKZ01000993.1:81222-106587 GCA_036244855.1 Temnopleurus reevesii
ATATTACTGTATTATAAAGTAAATGGGATTGACAGGGTCTGTTCACACTAGCTTCTTTTATTGATATTTTCCTCCTTTCCTCTCCATTTGCAGGTATACGAATGGGCAGTTTCGGCCTTCTTCTCCACAGCATCATATCCGCTGTGTTCTCACTGGTCATCGGATCTGTGATCACGACTTGGGGGGCTGTGCACACGTATATGTTTGGCATGGTGCTGTTCACACTAGCAACATTCGTCATGCTTTCCTTCAATGGGATAGTTTTCACATTGATCCTCGCTAGCCTCACAGGGTTTGCCAATGCTACAATCACCACCGTGCCATATACACTGCTTACAGGGTACCACCAGAAGAAAGAAGTAAGTAGAATTATTTGTAAAAGCCAATATTTTAGAGTAGGCCTACTTAAATTTTAGCGAAATCACTGAAATTCAGGCCTTTTCAACAGATAATAGTGAGTTGTTAACTTCATGTTTTGAAAGATTATTGTATGCAAGTCTATGGGCTTCTCATGAGAGGAAATTTAAGCGAGTCCATGGTCGCGAAGTTTGTGAAGATAATACCTCAAAGAAAATTTCAGCTTTTACAATAGGAAACATAAATTTGTAATGAAAAATCTTCACACAAATTAGAAAACGTTTTCAGGCCCAAGTTTAGTTTGAAAGCACAAACCCGAGACTTTCGGTGTGTGAGTGTGCAGAGCATGATACAGGGCATGCGCTGTGTGACTACTTCACACACAATCATACAGCATTGGAGAGCACGAGACACACAATGAGACACACAGTGTATACCCTGTATTACTCTCTGTGTTTGTGCACAACGAAACCCAAGGGTCTGTTCTTGCAGACTAGCCCAAGTTGAATATGTGTGAGTCGATGCAAACGTACATCATAAATCATTTGAAACTTGTGAAATTTACCTGTTGCGAGTCAGATTTTCTCTGTTTCAAGAAGTCTTTAATACGTCTTTGCTAATAATGGCAGCTTTCCCATTTGTTGTGTGATGTTGGAGATTATGTTACAAAGAAAATGGAATCAGCAAGAATAGTCATAAATGTAAAAGTCAGGGAATTTAATAAATAATAATATACAAAATTTATATAGCGCTTAATTCCAGAAAAGGTTCAAAGCGCTTTACAGTAAATATAAACATAACAAATACGTATAGAATACGTATAGATTTGATTTTCAAATTTCTATGGGAACCTTGATGAAAATCACCTTATTCTGCTCAAGACATCTTCTTTTTCTTTATCTCTTTTCAGCTATACTACCAAGAGGACGATAGCGCTACGCACGGTAAAGGTGCTGACCTTGCTCTTCTTGACAGCGCTTATATCCTTTCCGAGGTCATCTCGTCATTCGCGTTCGGTATCGTCGTTGAGCTGACGCAGACGACAGCAGCTTACATCGCCTGTTCGTTCGTCTGTGGGCTGGCGAGCTGTTTTCTGGTAGTCCGGATAAAGTGATCAATACCTTCATGATTGGTATGATGAAAATGACAAGTAGAGCTTAATATGCTCTTTTATTAATAGGGCAATGGCTCGGACATACATTTGCACCAATAGCAAGTGTATGCCTAGCATTAGTGGTCTTTTATGTGCAAAAATATCATGGGAATTGCTTGGCTAATGTGGAATATATTTGGCGTGTATTCAGCATTTGTATGCTATCAGCCAAACATGTCGCTTGCATATTTTTGCACTTGGATATTGTAAAAGAAATTTAAATCTGGGAATATATATTGGCCTTTAATAATAGCAATCTACACTGTACATGTATGTTATCATCTAGATTTAGTGATTGTCGAGATGTGCTCATGGAAAGTTGATTTAGTACTCAACAGTCAAACAGTACTTTACTCATCATGTTTTGAGATGATAGTATTATTTATAAATTCTTTACAAATGTTGTTAATATAGTCCCATTATCTGTGACATGTGTGACCAAAATGTTGATCTTTTCATAATAATAATAATAATAATGATAATAATAGTGGCTACTTTTATAACGCACAGGTCCACCTTTCGGTGCTCATGGCACTTTAATTGAAATAGAAAAGTAAATGAAAACAATACAAATGGAAGCAAGAATATCCTGGATACAAAAAAGGTGACACGTAATTTATTTTTATAGGAAGGAAGCATTTTGTTTTCTTCATACTTTTTCTCAATATTCATAAATAACCGGTCGTTCAATTCAATTTGAGTTGTGACTCATCGTGACCGGTCACCATGCCACAGATGAATGGACAGTATACAATGTAGATATTTTGCGACATGCATGAAATATCATATATTACACAAATCAACCAAAATTACTGCCCATTGTTCTGTAACATGATGGACAGCTGAGATGAGACACATATTGTTTTGAAGGTAATAAATAATAGTAATAATAAAATTAATTTATACAGCGCACAATAATTAGGGAAATTCTCTATGCGCTTCACCAACAAACAAATATTAACAAACACAATAAACATTTACATAAAAATAATTTGGCCATGCCCTTGCATGAGCAGGGGAGCCATTATCGAACCATGCTCCTGACCAGTGTACAGAAAAGAAAGCTTTTTACAGCTTTGAGAACAGATGGGTCTTAAGTGCTCTGTTAAAACTTTCTGAGCTATCAATATTGCGAAGCTGGTCAGGTAGCTGGTTCCACAATGACGGCCCTGCCGATGCAAAGGCACGATATCCATATGCTTGAGTGTGTAGTTTAGTGACGCTTCATGAATGTTGAGAAAATACTTTAAAAATGCTAGGTTTCCTACTTCAAAATGAGATGATTTTTCCAAGAAGTCATTTTTTTTTGTGACACACATCACAGATAATGGCCCTATAGTTCCTTTGCCAAAGAATACAAAGTAATTCATAGTCATCACCACCATCACCAGTTGTAAATGGCATGCAAATCTTTCAACATGCACATGCTACACTCCATTTGGGAGCATTCCAGCAAGGCACATGTTGTGCTCTTTGCTGTTTGACTAAAGCAATATCGCTTCCTTGGAAGTTGCCAAATTTCATATGGGTAGAGTGCAGCGCATTGTGGAGGAAATTCTTGCAGGAAAAAAATGTGGCACTTCATTGGACTCGAACAGGTCTCCAAAGTATAGAAAACAATAAGGGAAAAAAAATCAGAAGTGATCTCTATATTTTCTGATGTGTGTAGCATGCATGGAACAAATGAATTAGAACTCTACTTTTAAAATGTATTGTATTAAAGGATTTATGAAATTATATTCAATGAAAATGGAACTTGAAAATATTGTATTTTGATGATCATGCCAAACAACTCGCGACGTTTGTCAGCTGGTTTTTATAATATTTTTAAAATCATTTATATAGTATTTAAAGTGCGATTAATATTTCTGAGGCTTTTTTAGAATAAATATTGCTTTGATAATCTAATATTTTCATGATATTTATGTGTGTATAGGATATAATATAGATAATTGTGTTTTCATTCTTTTTAAAAATTTTAATGTCGTCTTCAAGGTTTTATAGGAAAAGAAAAGACAAAAAAATTGAGTAGGCTAATAGAATTACAATGACTTGAAAGAGCGTGTAGCAATGTTTTCGTACCAACAAATTTTATCTCTGGTATGCTAAACATTATATAAGAGTTGTTTATCATTTGTTTATCATAGAAAATTATCACCCAATTGGTTGTGGTGGTGTAACAGATTGAATAAGTTTTATGTTTGTGAAGTGCCCTGAATATATCTCTCTGAGCAGAAGGGACATAGGAATTGGACAAAGTAAACAACTTCATTCAAGTCTTCACGGTAGCTTCATGATCACATAAGAAATTATTTTCCCCATTGATTCACTGAACAGGTACGACACTTATTCAACAATACATACATACAGAATAAAGAGAGTATGAAATCCCTTCTGTGTCTAACTAAGGGGGTGTTGCTCAAAAATAACTGCAAATCAACTGCAACTTTGCAGATTGTAGCGCACATTTTTATTCTCGCACGGTATGCGCATTTAACAAGACGCGCATGAAACAATGATTTTGATTGGCGCGCTCCGATCAACTGCAACTTGCGATCAATTGCAACTTTTGAGCAACACCCCTATTAAAGTGAATCCTTGAATGGAAGTTATATACTTTGACCAAATCTTTTGTTCCTTTATACAGCATTTGTACTTGTTATTTTTAAATTCACTCTGACTTTTTCACTAGAAATATCTTGAGGCCTAGCGTATGCATGTATTGCCAATTCACTACAGGGTATCAAATAGAAAGTATTATTACACATCAAGTTTATCCATTTGGCTTTACTAAGTATCCATTTATCCATTTAATGCTTGATTACTTCAACAGGAAATCTGCACTTAAATTACATAATCGGTATACTGTTTTTGTTTGCTTCAAATTGGAGATAAAATGTTCATTGGCGATGACAATATTGCTGAGAATCAAAATAAAAATTTAGCTGATTCGGCAGGTGCAATATCCATTATACTAAATCTGTGGTTGAACCAGCAATGAACTGGATTGTTCCAAGATGATTGCCAGTGCTAAAAGTTAAGATACCATCAATATATTATAATATTCTTAATCTACAGGCAAAACCAGACAGAAAATGGGGTCATTATGAGTAGGTGGTATATATTGGCTGTATATGTCGATGACGTTCAAATGAATAAATTCCATGCTCATGTAAATTGCTCTCTAGGGAATTAAAGGAAGGTGGTATTTATTGGTAGGTGGATTCTATAACAGCTTTGACTGTGTAGATATCCAGCCGGATGCTTGTCTGTCTTCAGCAGCTCAGAGGGGAGCTTCAGCAAGTAGAACATGATTATTTCACTGGCCCAAATCCATTGTGTTCTGAGCGCTGATCTGTTTGTACTCTTTTTGGATAGTAACTGTTTATTTTATTCTGTCATATTTTCAGATATTCTTTAATACTTTTCACGATACCAAAAGGGTTTTATCACTCTGATTTGTCAGTTTTGAATAATGGGTGAAATGTGTACATTGTATAACTTCTTTGGTTTTATACTTTCACTTATGGTCAAATGTTGTGTACTTCATAGATAATTCTACTTTCAATTTATACATTGTATAAATGCTTGAACAAACAAAAATTCAATGTGCCATACAGTTCATTTATCCAAATCAAGTGTTGAATAAGGCCTGCATGTATGGTAGTCTGTGAAGGGTTTAGGTGTGAATTAAATTTCATGTTCCTGTCTATGAAGGGAATGGAGTGTAGATTTGCAACTTACATTTATAATCCAATATTTTGAGCATAATAATAATGATAACAGTAGTAAAAGATACAATTGAAAGCGCATGTATCCACTCTGAGAAGTGCTCAAGGTGCTTTACATTATTATTACACATTGTTACACATAGAGGCTGATTATTATATTGTACATTGTGAAGAAAGAAATACCTTGAAGCAAAGGTGGTTACCTGCAATTTTTTATTCTAATAATACTGTTCCTCAATTGTTTTGTATTTCATTTATTGTTGATCCCACTACCTCTCAAATACTCTCTCCCACCCCACCCCCAATCTCTTGCTTTTGCTCTATTATCCTCTTCAAAGGCTTTAATAGTCTGCAGGCACTGACCATTGGCTTTCGGTATGTGCAATGTTTGACAACATGACAGCCAGCAGAGCAACAATACCAACCATTGACTGTATAGATTTTGCATTATCAATTTGAGAACTCGAAAATGAGAGTCTGTGCTTGAAGACTACACAAAAAGTGCATCTCAAACAACGATTGCTGACACGTTTTGTTCCACCCTCGTACTCCAATTCACCATAATGTTTGTTTTGACCAGCGATCTGTTGATTCTTACCCTTTACAATCAGGTAGTGCGCTGTTGTTAATCAATGCCAATGCATTTATGAGAGAAAAACCAATATAAAACATGTGTTTACATGTAGATGTAGGCTGATGGTTAAATGCAATGATAGCATATTACTGTTGTTGCCATGCAGATCGTCAAATGTTTAGGGATTTGGAGGAGAGAATATGAATTTTGACTATTTTGAGAGTTCCCCTTTTTTTCTTGATAATTCTACTACACTGTTCTATCATAAACATGGTTTATTCCTTCTTTTTCAGCAAATTATTCCTCTTTTTCTGTTATATGCCATGGGTTGAGGTATGGTTTTTGAATTTGCAGAGATGCCAACTGTTGCAGAATACGCAAGAATTAAAATTAAAAAAGTGAATAACACAACAGCTGAACAAAGGTGAGAGCAAGCATGATGTAAACCTGCTCTCAGCCTTTCACTTGAAATAAAAGCTTTGAATGCTTAAACATATTTGGTAACAGTTGGTATCACTGCATTTTACTATCATTTACTATTATTATCTTTATTTTGACCAGCGATCTGTTGATTTAATTCCCTTTACTACCCGGTAATGGACTGTTAAATCAATATTGATGCCAATGCTTTTGTAAGAAGAAATCAAAATACAACACATGTTTTACCAGTAGATGTAGGCCAATCTTTTATTATGGAATAACATACAGGTGTGTGTAATATTGCTTTTGTTGATATGGGATGTGCAGAGTTCCCAACTGTCCCGGGATATGCAAGAATCTAAAGATTGAAATGTGAATTATGCAACAGCTGAACAAAATTGAGAGTAAACATGACAACAGCATTTACTGTAAAACCTGAAATTCATGCTAATTTCATGACCATGAATCTGCCAAAATTTCCACTCCTAATAATGACCATAGACTTGTGTACAATAATCCTTCAAATCATGAAAATAACAACCCACCAATATTTACACAGTCATGTTCATGTAGATGTATGTCTGAAATTCAGTGAATGGGCTTAATTTTATGTACATGTAGGCTAAAATATTGGTTTTTACAGTTTGCTCTTAGCCATTTATTTGAAATGAAAGCTTTGAATTTATGCCCCAGTCACATCGAGGCCCCAACTGAACATGATTCAACATACATGTACATGTGATTCTGTGTTTGCAAGCAGTTATCTGTGAACTGAACAAAGAGTTGTGATAATCGTGTTGCTTCCGGACCTCTAGGTGATTTGGGCCTGAGGAAAGTGTACCTCATGCATATTCCGAAAACAGTTGACACCTCTGGATTTATAATTTACCCCTGTGATGTGAGCCAAGCCAAAAAGGGAGTTAATTGCTCTAATTCAAATNGTGGTTACCTGCAATTTTTTATTCTAATAATACTGTTCCTCGATTGTTATGTATTTCATTTATTGTCGATCCCACTACCTCGCAAATACTCTCTCCCACCCCACCCCACCCCCGCTCTCTCACTCTGTTGTCCCCTTCAAAGTGTAGTCTGGAGGCACAGACCAATGGATTTTGGTGTGTTCAATCTTTGACCACATGACAGATTATATTGCTTATTCCTCAGCCAATACTTAGTTTGCAAGCACATACCCTAGACTTTCGGTGTGTGTGTGCACAGAGCATGATACAGGGTATGCATTGTGTGACTACATCACACACATACAGCATTGCTCTGTCCTCTTGGGGAGAGCATGTAGACACACAATACATACCCTGTATCACTCTCTGTGTGTGCGCAAAACGAAGCCCAAGGGTCTGTTATGGCAGACTAGCCATTACTTGTCATTGACTAATAGATTCTGCACTATCAATTTTAGAACTCATAAATGTGAGTATGTGCTTGAAGACTACATAACAAATTGCATCTCAAACAACGATTGTCCACACGTTTTGTTCCACCCTAGTACCTCCATTCACTCTAATGTTTGTTTTGACCAGCGATCTGTTGATTTGTACATGTACCCTTTACTCTCAGGTAGTGGACTGTTGTTAACCCATTGACTACTGAATTCTTTCATTCCCATAGACTTTGTGCAAGTGCTATCCGGTTCCAGTAGTCAATTTGTTAACCAATGCCAATGCATTTATGAGAGAAAAACCAATATAAAACATATGTTTACATGTAGATATAGGTTGGTGGTTGAATGGAATAGCATAATATTGCTGTTATTGCGATGCAGATCTTCAAATGTTTCGGGATTTTGAGGAGAGAATATGAATTTTTGACTATTTTGAGTGTTTCCAGATTTTTCTTGATAATTCTTGACACAGTCCTATGATAATGATGGTTTCTTTCCTCTTTTTCTGTTACATGACATTGGCTGAGAGGTCTTACATGTACTCTGGGATATTTGCAGGGTTGCCAACTGTTCTAGAATGTGCAAGAATTGAAAATTGTAATGTGAATAACACAACAGCTGAAGAAAAGTGTGAGCAAACATGATAACAATAATTACTGTAAAAACTGAAATTTTCTGCTGTTTTTTTTTTCTTCGCCAATTTCGCCACCATGAATGTGCTAAAATTTATACTCGTAACAATAATCATAGACTTGTGTACAATAATCTTTCAAAATGTGACAATAAGATCCTGCTAATTTGTAGATATGTCTGAAATTCAGTGAATGGACTAGAATTTATATAGGCTAAAATATTGGCTTTTACAATTATGTTCTCAGCCATTTATTTGAAATGAAAGCTTTGAACTTAGGAAAATATACCTTATGCATATTCCGAAACAGTTAGCATCTTTGGATTTAAAATCTACCCCTGTGATGTGAGCCAAGCCAAAAAAGGTAGTTAATTGCTCTAATTCAAAACTAATGAGCTTTGATTGACCCTTTTTTGTTCTGTCGTGGTCCATCATTTTGGCCAGAGTTAATTTGACTGCTTGGAGGGAATATTTAATTATCCACATCCAGAGGTGTCAACCGTTTCAGAATTTTACACCAGTTTGACACATATTGGTGTGTCGAAGTTGTTATTTTCATTCTTTTGACAGTGTTTGTAAACATCAATATGCCTCATACAGAATGGAAATTCTCTCGAAGCCAAGACTGAAAATTTCAGCTTCATGCATCAGGTGAATTTTCATGTTAATTCTAGGATTTCATCACAAGTGAATGGCTCAGTGCATGGTTATTGTTGTAGTGGTTTCTTCCATTATTGTTCAACTGTTTCATCATTCGCACCTTACTTTTGTCTGATGCATTTTCTGGAATGGTTGGCAAATCTGTATATGTATATCACTTGCATCATATTCTATGTTTCATTTGATTGGTGTAGTAATTGATTTGATATTGTTGAAACAAAAACAAAGTAAGTGGAATTAAGAAGCGAGAAAACAATGTATATAATACACAGAGTATGTCCCTGAAACACTAAATTTAGACATCCATAACTTATATCATTAGTTGTCTGAATTTTCTCAATTGTTTTGTTCTGGTCATCTGATTTTTTTCTGCTTCTTTAGAACAAATATAATTTTGGGGGTTTACTCTTCATTTAAACTTAGAATCTGTGATAATCTGTGTAACCAGGCCCATGTGATTGGAAAGATGAATATTAGACGGTGTTGTTTTTCAGTAAAGAATTATATTATGCTGCAAAGTACTAACAGTACAACCCACTCCTAATACTTCAAACATTATACATATGGTCTAATATATAGGCCTAAATGTGTTTGATGATGGACTGTACCCAAAAGCGTTGATGTACAGCAATAGAAATCCCTTTTAGAAACTTTATGGTATATTTTGACAAGCAGGCTGTGAGCGATATATATTATAATAACCATATTTATATAAAAATTTACAATATTATATGCTTCGATGGATGAAGAATAGGAGAAAATGTAGGAAGGTGATGTCCAAGACAGTGTTTAACAAAGTTAAGAAAGACTTTAAGAACATCTTTTTAGGGAGGTGTTTCACCAAGATAAGAAAGACTTTACGCATGACTTTACGTTCGACTGGTATCCCTTCTTGCGTGTAATGTTTCATAATAGTGCGCGCATTCAGCACAAGAATTGATACCAGTCGAACACAAAGTTGTGCGTAACTTTAAGAACGACTTGGTGAAACACCTCCCAGGACGACTGGTATCAGTTCTTGTGCCGATACTCTTATGAGTATTGAGCACAAGATATGATTCCAGTCGTTCCTAAAATTGTTTGTAGAGTCTTTTGTAACTAGCTTGGTGAAACACTGTTCAGTTCATAGACATGTGTGAAATGCTTGATTGATATTTGTAAATGTGTATATTTTTTATCTGTAGTCTGAGAATTTGTGACGTTTGAGACAATCTCAATGTAATGTCATCTTGTGGTGATTTATTAATGTATGTTTTATTGTTCATAAATAATATATTTAAGATGCTACATGTATTTTCTGATAAATTAATATTTTGTCATGATTATTATATTCTTCAATACATCTTTCGATCATTTTTCTGAAATTTTGTCTGTGTGTGTTTTTGTCTTGTTTCATCTGTATTTCTTTAATTATTGCAGCTAGTGAAAATGTGACTTTCTCTTATTAGCAAAGTAAGGGGTGTTGTTCAAAATCAACTGCAAATCAACTGCAACTTTGCAAATTGTAACGCGCATTTTCATTCGCGCACGGTATGCGCATTTAACAAGACGCGCATGAAACAATGATTTTGAATGGCACGTTCCGATCAACGGCAACTTGCGATCAATTGCAACTTTTGAACGACACCCCCTAAGACAGTTAAGCATTCATTTTCATAGATGCCAACTGTTCTGGAATATATGTATGAAATAAAATCACCATGTGAATGACACAACAGCTGAAAAAGCGTGAAGGAAAAAAGTGACAACGATATACAAAAAGCTCAGCCATTCACTTGTGATAAAAGCCTTGAATTGATGTGAAAATACACATGCATAATCTGGAAGGGTTGGCATCTCTGAAAAATTAATATGTCAAGCATCAAAGGCCCAAATGTAGGAGTTTCCCTGTAGACCAATGATATAGCCAACACTTCGAGCAGAAGGGACAAAAGGCCTGGAACAACATAAACAACCTCCATTCAAACATTAGGTAACAGCTAGTTTGACACAAAGAAATATCCATCCTCCTCATTCTGTGGAAAAATATTGAACAAGAGTTGCACCTTATATTGAAAGTGGTTCGAACTTGTAATAACGATTGAAATGACTGAAGATTGGAACAAACATTAGGTTGAGATAGGCCTGAACTGTGGAATACTAGTTCCCGAGTGTACATGTATATTAAACAAAAAAATATGTATCCATTTTGAAAATTCAAGATACTGGAAGGTGTTAATGTACATGTACATCTATTAAGTCCCTCATAATATGATGCCGCTCTCGGCTCTTTTGAATAAAGATTTTGAATTCCCAACCTGCCTTTTTGATATAGAAGAGTCCATATGGAGCTGAAAACTCACATGCATACCAGCAACAAGATAAATACTAAGTTATATCATGGTAATAAAACACACAAAAAAGCTGGTCCCAGCATATTTGACTTGTTATGTCAGAACTCACATGATATAACAGCTTGTTTGGCTCCTTTAGCTTTTTTTACCAAAAAAGTCTTCATGGAGGCGCCGTAGTGTAGTGGTTCTGACTCTCACCTTTCAACCAGAGGGTCGTAGTTTCGAATCCCACCTAGGGCGTCAATTTCCTTAAGCAACAAATTCATCCATATTGTGCTACACTCTACCCAGGTGAGGTAAATGGGGACGACAGGAAGAAATTCCTTGTAATGCGGAGCGCCATAATGGCTGCCAGCTAAAGCCGGGTTATAGCGAGTGTAAAGCTTTCATCGCCATGAGCACCGATAAGGTGGACCTGTGCGCTATACAAGTAGCCACCTGTATGTATACAAGTATCTTTTTACCTCGTGAAAGCAAAACTTGTCAGAGCGACTTCTTCAGCCCCTGAGATTTGACATAGGCAATGACTGTTGATTGCCGTACCTACTGTAATTTTTACCAGCTGAGAAAATACAGGCAACTCTACCCAAGTTGAACATCTTGGAATCACAAAAGTCTGATCAACTTAGGAGATATTTAAAGGGGAACTTCACCCAGACATTGATGTGCGCTCAGTGGATGAAGAAAAATACAACGGTCAATCTGTGAAAATTTGAGCAAAATCCAACAATCCATTCAAAAGTTATGAATTTTCAAAATTTCGATTTACACCCCTCATGGGCTCCTAAATTTGGCAATGTACAGGCACAAAATGGCTGCCAACATGGAGAACTCTCCATTCACTTTGTACACATAATTTCACATTTTCTTCTTTTTAGAAAAGTAGACAAATTTGCACTTTTCTCTTCAAGTATGATGTGGACATTTTTATTCTGCATGCATTTAGGAAGGATTTTTAAAAATTTATTGTCTACTTTTCTAGAAAAAGAGAAAAATGTGAAATTCTGTGTACAAAGTGAATGCATGCAGAGTTCTCCATGTTGGCAGCCATTTTGTGCCTGTATGTACGTTGCCAATTTAAGGAGCCGATGAGGTATTTGAATCAAAATTGTGAAAATTCATAACTTTTGAGTGGATCGTTGGATTTTGCTCAAACTTTCACAGTTTGATCAATGTATTATTACTTCATCAATGTATGGGTGAAGTTCCCCTTTAAATTAAAAGAGCAGGCCTCCCAATCATGCATATACCGGGAAAATAGGAATGATTTGCTGAAAAAAAAGAAGGAAAAAACCTTGTTTACCATAAAACTGTGCAGTAGAATTATCAGCAAATATGAATAATTCTTTTGGAATGGCCTCAAACTCAACATAGTAAAAAAAACTCATGTTCTTTCCTCAAAAGAGAATGCCTTCAAAAGAGAATGCCTTCAAAGAGCTCTTTAATTTGTAAACTCTTACTATACACTCTTTAAGTTTATTAAATGAACTGATATATGCGCCATGAGCGTCTTTAGTGACGGAGTGTTGCGCTCTACAAGTTTACACTATTATTATTATTATTATTAAAATTCCTGATAATTTGGACGCCTGCAAGATGTTCAAATGCATACTTTGCATACACTGTATTTTGTTCCGAAATATTACTCCTACATGGGGATTGATTCGACTTGTAGAAGTTCGGCTTAGGCAGAGTTTACTGTAGTTCAATATAGAATATAGAAGCATATCACTCTCAGAAATAATCAATGTACCATTTGGACTAAATGTTTATTCTCTATCAATATCTTTATCATAAAATTGATTTCAAATAACACTGCATGTTCGCAAATATCAAATCACTCACTGAGCAAACTTGTACAGGTGGACCTTTTAAACAGCAGTTATTGATGCATGAAGTAGTTTTCTATTGAAATTTCTGCAAAT
This sequence comes from Temnopleurus reevesii, assembly GCA_036244855.1. Lineage (NCBI taxonomy): Eukaryota > Metazoa > Echinodermata > Echinoidea > Temnopleuroida > Temnopleuridae > Temnopleurus > Temnopleurus reevesii. The sequence goes on from BQKZ01000993.1 coordinate 94,406, forward strand.
ATAATAGTCTGTCAACAGAGTATGTTTACTTAAGAATCTACAAAGGATTTGTTGAATAAAAGGAAGTTCACATACGAATAAGATGTGTTTACTTTACAATTTGCAAAAGGGATTTTTGAACGTGCTGAAATGTTGATGGATAGAAACAACTTCACATACAAATAGTGAACAAACAAACAAATAGGGAAGTAGTTTCCAAGAAAATCAGAAAGACAGACTGATCGAAGGATGTGGGCCTTTTTTAGATCTAAAATAAGGAGGAATGGGGGGATGAAACAAAGGTAGGGTAAAGAGAGTAGAGAGACAGAATAAAGGAATAAGGTTTCCCGAACAAATAAAGGACCAGCAAAATTCATACTGAAACCCTGTTTTATCAGGGCTATATTACAACAGCAAAATCACCTTGTCATGATGAAAGCCCCTAGTTGCTATTTAAAATTAAGTTGGGCAAAGTCGCCAACACTTCTGGAATATGCAGAAGCTCTATTTACATGCAAATACAATGTTCTCATTACAGGTGAATGGCTGAGAGTATGGTTTGATTTCAAGTTTCTCTCACTTTTGTTCAGCTGTTGCATCATTCATATTTGAATTTTGACCACATGCACAATCTGGATAGGTAGGCATCTCTGCTATTGCACTTCTGCCATGCGTTATTAGGTCTCATTATAATAAGGTAATATTTCAGGTCCCTATGACCAGAGTTTTTACAGGACACACCCAACACATAGATGTTGACCGTTCCGGAAAATGCACGAGGTGTATTTTCAAGTAAATTCACAGCTTTTAATGCATTGCAAGTGAATGGCTAAGGGGGTGTTGTTCAAAAGTTGCAATTGATCGCAAGTTGCAGTTGATCGGAACGAGCCAATCAAAATCATTGTTTCATGCGCGTCTTATTAAATGCGCGCACCACGCGCGAATGAAAATGCGCGTTACAATTTGCAAAGTTGCAGTTGATTTGCAGTTGAGCAACACCCCATAAGAGTAGTTCATTACTTTGTCCAGCTCTGTCTTAACCTCATGCATATCCGGAACGGTTGGCATCTCTGCCTTTTTGACAACAAAATGATGACACAACAAAGTCATATTTTCTTGAAAACCGAATTACTTTGTGTATTATTACATAGTTCAGGAAATTTATAGATATTTGAAGCAACATTGAGGAACGTCTACATTTCACAAAGAAAATATCACATTAACAATACATCGTATTGGAAGCTTTTGTCACCTGACAAGTCACCTGACATGTCACATGACAGTGAATACTGGAATGCCTCACTATGAAGAGAAGGGAGAAAAGATTTGGACAAAATAAAAAAATCCATTCACACATTCAGTTGCTAGATGCACACAAAATAAATTCCCTTTCATCTTGTTCTACTGAAAAATGCTGAAGAGGTGTTGCACCTGTTCAGTGAATAAGTAGGGAAGTTATTAACTTCTTTCATGAAATTATTGATGAGGCTTGAATGAAGTTGTTTACTTTGTCCAATACATTTGTCCCTTCTGCTCACGGTGCTTACATGAAGCAGTCATTTGGTTGTCAGTGCAAAGTGAATGGGGCTGACACAGCTTTGTTACAATTATAGAGGATAAAAAATGGGAAAATACACTCCATCGATTTCTTGTGATGTACTGTTGAGTTTGCTAATCACTTTTTTTAAACATCAAGCAACTTTGGGGGTGTTGCTAGAAATTTGTATCCGATTGCAAATAAACTAGAAATCAGTTGCAAATTGAAGTGCACATTTTCACTGGCAAACCATGCATAAGGTGGTGATTCTGAAAAGTGAATGCAGATGAACTGTAACTTGCAATTGATTGCATCTTTCTGGCAACATCCCCTAAAACAGTTATAAGACAGTGGTTGATGAAACGAATCTTCGATCCTGTCCAAATTTAAAACAAACTTATAACTCAAGCGTGCTGCAATGTTCATTAAATACAAGAGAAACTCTGTGTACATTCCTGATATAAAGAGGAAAATATCATACCCAAGAGGTTTTCAATTTACTGTTTTTAACCTGGCATTACACGATTTCTAAGATATATGGTATTTGTGATGTTGAGAAATACCTCATTACAGTGAGTTCCCACTGTACATTTGAAAACTATGTGTGAAGCAGGATAGAAATGATACTGCATTTCAGATGAAAGTTTTCGATGAACATTTTCTCATTCTGGTGGAAGAATGTTAAATAGATATGAGATACCAACAATTCAGGAAAATACATAATAGACAGGAAAATGTGAATAACCCAAATGATGACCCAAATATTTTCTCAGGAGAGAAATATGGGTTTTACTGTCAATATCATGCTTTATCTCATGAGAAAACATTTGGTTCAGCTGTTGGGGATTCATATTTTAATCTCTACCCTCATGCATATTCCAAAACAGTTGGCAATATACATTGAGTCACATGAAGGCCATTAACATAGAAATAAACATAGCTGGAGCATTTCATTCAATGCTTTGCCAACATAAGTCATACAGTGGAGACTCAGTATAATGATGTGTTTGGGACCATAAAAATACCTTGTTATTGCAGTAATCTCTTTATAGCAGAGTTAACAAACAATAAGTTATTAAGAGCTGTGACCAGATTATTTACCTCTTTATATCAGATATTTCGTTATATCAGATCTCTTTATACCGAGTTCCCACTGTACCTGTTTATTACAAGGACATGTTGGAAATGAAAGAACATTCTTGTAGACCTATTAATCCCTTTTGTTCTGGAAAATTCATCATTAACAGAATCAAAAATATACAACTATTATCGTTTGTTGCACTACAAAATAAAAAATATCACTTTATCTCATAATGTCTCACCACAAGAATAGACAGGTTTTACTAATAGATGCAAAGTCAATGCATGCCCTAAACACAAAGGCTGTTCTGGACAACCAAAAACCTTGCCCGAGTCTTGCCCGCCATAGCAACAAGTAATGTACGCAAACTAGATTCCAAGTATTGTGGTTAAATTGTTGCTTACTGTTTAAAGGAATACCACATAACTACGTTCGTTGACCAGAAACATGCATAAATTTGAATCTATTAGTGAACCAGCCTATTGGGTTCTTCAAACAAATTGCTTACAAAACTAGGGGGTGTTGCTCAAAATCAACTGCAGATCAACTGCAACTTCACAATTGTAACGCGCATTTTCATTCGAGCGCGATATGCGCATTTAAAAAGACGCGCATGAAACAATGGTTTTGGTTGGCGCGTTCCGATCAACTGCAACTTGCAATCAATTGCAACTTTTGAGCAACACCCCATAGGACATACAAAAATTGTGATTTTTAATACATGAGCAAAATTGGCCATTTACCCTGTGCAGTGGCAATTTATAAGAATGTTCAAAATTATTTCACTTTACAAATTATCTGATACATACGGCATGTGATTGATTGATTAAAAATCAAGTACAAATGAATTGGTACATGTGCTTGTCCCATTTCCATTTAAAAAGCTTTATTTGTGCAAATCAACTGCAACTTGCTTTCAATCACAATTTTCTTATACACATACCTCTCATTTGAATTAATTTCTACATCAAAATTTTTTTTTCAAAATATTAAATTACTCCAGGCAAACTAAACTCACAAACTTTATACATATGTGCTCCACTTCAATATATGAATCATGTTACATAGACATTTACACAGCATGGCTGTTAGTTACATACAGATGTGCTTTCTAATTGCAAACCTAGAGTGTGTGAGTTCTTGCAAAGGAATACAATTAAATTCTTCATACAAAAAAAATTACTTGTTTACTGTTTGAGATGCCAACATTAGATTTAAATTGTTTTATCTAGTTGGGGTTAGGGAGGTGTTTCACCAAGATAAGAAAGACTTTACTTTTGACTGGTATCCCTTCTTGTGTGTAATGATTCACATTATTATGCACATTCCGCGCAAGAAATGATACCAGTCGAACTTAAAGTCATGCGTAACTTTAAGAACGACTTGGTGAAACACCTCCCTTGATTATGCTTTGGTGTACCAAAATCATCAGATCTCTTCAAAAACTTGATGTACTATTGACCCAAACTAGTGTAAAAAAGAATGAATCTATCAATATCGGCCAGCAATAGTATCACTTCAACTTGTTCTGAAAATCATAACAGACATGGTTAGATTTCTCATTTGAGCACTCCAATATAAGTTTGATAGGATGGAAAGTTGAACAAAGTCTATAGCTAGCAGGCCTGCAAAGCGGTTTGCATGTACATGTAGACATATTATTTGCCATATCGTATGAAAATCAAGAGCTGCATACTTTTCATAACACATAATGCACTCCTTCAAATTCAAACCCTCATTCCCAAGATTCTTACTGCAAAGACAAAAAATCCAAGCAAAAAAAGAGAGACTCTTTGCAAACAAAAACAACTCCCTAGCCATTGCCTATCAAATTTGAAAACTGAGCATAATTGTACAATGAATCCACAATAATTTTGCTGAAACCAGGCAAAAAACTTACTGTAGCAATTCATATAGCCATACATGTACACAGTAGCAATATTTCTGCCTGTATCTTGATATAGCTCAGGGGGTGTTGCTCAAAATCAACTACAAATCAACTGCAACTTTGCAAATTGTACTGCGCATATTTTTATTTGCGCGTGGTGTGTACATTTAATAAGACGCGCATGAAACAAGTATTTTGATTGGCGCGTACCGATCAACTGCATCTTATGATCAATTGCAACCTTTGAGCAACACCCACTAAGTCCCACTTGTAGTAATACATGTAAGTAACTGTACAGATGAAGTTTTGTACACCTTTGTATTAAAAGTTAATGCTATTAACAATGTATGTACAGTAGCTTACTGAATTCACTAGCAATCATGTCAGTTAATTTGAGAGTAAGTGTAGGAATACTATATCAGGTAATTCCTAATAAAAACACAGTAGCGCTCCTAACCAGAAAAAGAAACTCAACAATAAGTTTGAAAGTTGGTTTGAAAGTAATTGTGCAAAACAATAATAGGCCCATTAAACAAATTATTATTAAACACTTTTACTGTATAAGTGTGTGAAAATCTGCAACACTGAAATAACTCAGACAAGTAACTTCAACAAATACAGTACTATAGGGAAAGTGAGCCTCAATGAATTTTTTTGTGACCATGTAAAGATGCAGCACTAAATTCAACATTTGAAAACAGGGATCAGCAAATAACATTGAAGAAAGGATGTTTCTGTCACCACCTAAGCATGCTCAATAGAGAGTTTTTGTAATTTAGTCAAATTTTATCCACTCTACTTTGTCAAATATTTGATCCACCTGACGACAAACAATCAAATTTCAATAGATGAAATAAACAATACCTGCATTGTTTATTGCTAGGTTGAACGAGCAGTTACGTTTGGGAGTAAACGACTAATGTATGCACTTTGCATTCTGATAGTAAGAAGTGCTCCCTATCGAAGGTTGAATACAAAGATTGGCTAGGGGCAAAAATTAATATATTTGATTAAATTACAAAATCTCTACTCAGCACTTGGAAATTAGGACTTGCGGCCAACGATGCACTGGATTAATTCCTTCAAAACATTTGCCAGAGTTTGGAATAGTTACGGAAATGACAACATCTAATAAAATTCTCTCTGTCTGGACAATAAATATGCAAAGCAAAATATGTATTGAAGTATATAAATAAATTCACAGATTGGTTGACTTATTACCAATAACTTCCTCAATTTATGTGTATCATAAAATCATCATTTCTGCCAAAGGTTTGTTTCTGTTGTCAAAGTAAAATCCTGATTTATTTAATCTCTTGGTCATATCGATAAACTTACATGTAGCGTGTGCATGCATGAACATCTATCCCTTGATATACATGTGTGATTCTACACACAAGACATTCTTGAATTTCAATTCTCATGAATAGGATTACAATGCTATCAAATGACCAAAGCTTGAGTGCAGAATTTCATAAAATTAAGTTAAAACAATGGATTGGGGCATCTAAACACAAACACTGTCAGGAATTGGATAGCAAAATCATTCACAAATGGTCACAATGCACACTTAAATTTCTCAAAAACATACATGTATGTAGGTAGATGCACAAGTCCCAAACACTTTAGTGGAATAAGATCTTCAATTGCCTCATGTACAACATACATTGTAGCTTCATTTGTCATTAATACCTGTACTTAATGATGAAGTAAACATCAAACAAAACCTACATTTACTTGTTCAACATCTGTTATATGTTACACGATGATGTCCCACATCAGTGAGAACAAGGGATCAGTGTCGGATTGTACAACATTTTGATTGTCAACATAACATGGTGATGGCCTGGATTCCGAATATATTCTTGTCTGTCTTTCTATTGAATGGTTGTATTTACACAACCCCTGGAGTACGTTGAGAAATTATATGAAATGCTAGACGGGAAAATTAATAAACCTGCATCATTATAGGCATAACATTCTCTTCTTCGCTCAATTATCAACACTTCTTGGGTTGGTCTTACACAAAATTCGTTAATGTCTGGAAATAAATTTTACGAGAACAGCACCTAAACCTGGATAGTACATTACTTTGGCAACAGTAGAAAAACAAGAATCATTTATCATTAGAAAACGCTGGACAAGAAAACTCGGAAAACATATACTTTGAGCAGAAGGGACAATGGCTTTTAAATGAAGTAAACAACTTCATTAAAGCCTTCAAAATAACTTCATAATCACAAAAGGTGGCTTTCGTGTCATTCCGTTGCATGTTTGAATTTTCTTCGCTGAATGCGAGGGAAGGAACTTTCCTTTGTGTGTTTCTCGCTATTGTGATTGATTGAATGAATTTGTTTACTTTGTCCAAAATCCTTCGTCTCTTCTGCTCAAATTGACAGGACTTGCAGACTAGGAAGTGTTGCAAGCAAATGATATACATGTAGTACAGGTAGCATTTTCTTGCAACAAATCCTATAGGGGTTGCTAGAAAGTTGTGAGTCATTGCAACTTGCAGATGATCAGAGCTGGCGAACTTAGACCATAGCTACTTGCATTTTGTTTCAAATGCGAGGACCCTGTGATATTCAAGATTTGTGTTTCAATTCGCAATTAGTTTGCAGCTGGTTTGCAATAAATCACAACTTTCTATTAACACCCAATTGACTTTCTAAAAAATATAATGTCTCTCACACTCTTCATCTCTCTCTCTACATATTCTCACACAGAAAACTCTTTCTCTATGTTACATACTTTTCAAAATATAAGATTTTAAAAGAATGGAATCATTTTAGCAGAATAAAAATTCATTTGCGCAAACAAAACAATGATATGAAAGAAAAAAGAACATTCCACATTTCTGGACAATAGACAAACTACATGCAAATTATATTGTAAAAATACATTACCTACCTACGATTTAAATATTTGTTCACGAATGTTAAAATTGCTTTCATTCATTTTAAAATTAATTAAAAGTAATAATGGTATAAAATCTTTGCATACTCTTCAATGCATTTCACTTGTTCCTTAATTCTGGGGCCATCATAAGATTTTTGTTTCGCTATTTTTTCGGGTTATGAAAAAAATCAGAAAATACCAAGCTCATGAAAAATGTTAAATTGTGAACACATAAGGACTTGTGTTATTGGAGGGGTGGCTTTAGCTTACACATTAAAAATAGAGATAAAATCGTTAAAACCCAAATTTGGACGTAAAACAGTGACAATTCCCTGATAGTTCCTTTCAAAAATAGAGCGTAGAATTATTCTAAATATATTGTAATCAAAAGGTACACGTAGTATTTGGTACAAAATGGGAGAAAAATGTTGGTGAAATGTATGTGCTGATTTCCACATTGTTTTTTTATTTCAAAGCTAATCTAGTTTTCTTACTCTATCAGTTCGTGCACATATCTACAACTTTACACAAATCACAATCAAAAATCAACATTTAAAATGTTTCATATAGCTATGTACAATGATACATTTAAAACAATCTCCATACCATTCTCTCTACACCAAACCGTCTCACAAAATTATACATTTTAACCAGTATCCAACCAGTGCATTTCAAACCATCAAATTTCACGAATCAATATTCTCTCACAAATCTTCGAAGCTGAAATCATTATTATCGCAGATTTCGGCCAAGTTGGCAACGTTGACTATCTATGATGTTCTGATTATAATTCATTAGCACAGGAACTGTTCTGGACACACAGTCTCCTTCTCTAAAAGACACCAAAACAAATTTACATCCGATCCGAGCTATAGTTCAACAAAGCGGGGTGATTCTCTCCAAAATTCCTTCGCTGACGAGGTCTCTGAGAATGCTAATGTCACATGACTTCTGCTATAAAGGTGATTGGTTGGTAGAATAGGCTTTGACCTTCAATTTGACCCCACACTGATGGGAGGCGAAGACTGCACATTGTCAACCTTGGAAGAAAAATGTGAATAAAACAGGTTTAAAATTGAAGCAGAGCAGAATTACTGAGAGACAGGAGAGAAAAAAGGGGAATCAAATGAAATCTGGAAAGGGAAGCACACAATCACAGTCATACATACATTTTTTTTGCAAGTAAGGTGGTGATGTGTTGACAAATTTAGGTTACTTATTTTAAATGGACTGAAGGATCAATTTCAATCAAACAAATGACAAGAATCTTAATCGGTTTCATATAACTGCACATAATGAATGGCTAAGAGTGTAACGGACAGAATAATTCACAAAATATTGCAAAGTAAAATCCCAAATCTTCAAATTTCCCGCTTTGATCAATCTGCAACATAACAACCATGCCCTAAGCTATTCATTTGTAATGAAAACAGACCTCCTGCGTGTTTTGCAACTTGCAATGCTTGGCATCTCTACAGATGTCTTTTTCTCACCTGTGCGGGCGCTTCATCACCGTTGGTTCCATTAGGGGTGCCATTGCTTTGATTCATCTCTGGTGCCGCTGGTTTCACTGGCTGGGCCGCCGGCGGCTCTGCCTCAGGCGGTGTCACGCACACCACGGGTGGTGCAATGGCTTGTTCAACGGGTGCTGGCTCACTCGGGGTCGTCTCAGCGGGTGCGGACTCCGTGGGTGCTGGTTCACTTGGTGCATCCTCGCACGGTGTTGGTTCACATGGCGTTGCCTCAACTGGTGCTGGTTCGCTGGATGCGGCAGCAGGTTCCTACATGTACATAAACAGCAAAGATTTTGATTATGAACAACTCATCTAAAATGTATGTTGGCTTTACATACCAAGAGGGTGTTGCTGGAAAAGCGATCAGTATTGAACATTTGTACATATTAGAGGGCATGATGGGTAATGATAATATAAATACTTAGATAGCGCCAGTATCTGCCAGGTTCAGACGCTCATGGCGCTCAACAGAAAACAATCTATCTAGTAATAAGTGGTTTTACGAAGTGTAAACGAAACAAAATCACATGGGCCCGTATTCTGATGTCAGGTTTAACTTAAACTAGAGTTTAAATCTTCGGTTTAAGTATGGATAGCCCAAAGTGCCAAAACTTATTTAAACTGTTTAATTCTTATGTTAACTGCCCTCTTTTCCGATGCTCTAATAATGTATAAAACTGTTTAAGTTTTTATTCCAAGACAGTTTGTAATACTATGAGTGTCAAATGTGCTGGTAAATTAAAAAACGACTGTTATAGATTCAAGCCTTTTTTGGCTTTCCATACTTAAACCACAGATTTAAACTCGAGTTTAAGTTAAACCTGACATCAGAATACGGGCCTTAGTGTACTAGATAGAATACCCAGCATGCTCAGGATTTGACAAAAAAATATAAAGGCAAGTAACGCAAGATGCAGTTGATCGGCAAGTACCAGTCGCAATTCCCATTTCATACATCTCTTGTTAGAAACACAAACCGTTCGTAAATAGAAATGCAAATCTCCATTTGCAACTGATATGCATTCAATTTTAGCTTTCTAGTATTACACTGGTTCAACTCATATTATTTAATATTTTTTTCAGATGATCTTTGACTTTGAACTGCCTTCCAAGTCCTATTTTCTCATTGAATGATATAAATTGTTTAAAAAAATCCTTTTCCGACTGACCAACGCTGTTTCTTCAAAATATCATTGAGGGGGGGTGCTATCTTCATGCATTGTTCAGGAAGGTTGACCTCAATACTATAGAGAAAATGAGAAGTCACGATGCTCTCTCGGAACCCGTTCAAACCTAGTTTTCCACTAAACTAGTACTGGAAGCACCGTGGTGTGGTGGTCATGACTCTCGCCTTCCAACTAGAGGGTCGTAGGTTTGAATCCTACTCATGGCGTCAATTTCCTTCGGCAAGAAATTCATCCACATTTTTGTGCTGCACTCAACCCAGGTGAGTCACAGTGAGGTGAGTCACGGTGATGTGAATGGATACCTTGCAGGAATATCTATTCTTTGAAATGCCACTCAGAAGAGTGGATCATACGTGCACTATATAAATTGCATTTATTATCATATTGTTATTACTGGAAGTCGTTTCGAAAGGCCAATTATGTCCTTCTTCAGACTACAGACCCACGAACTGATTTCAAGTCCGCTTCAAGTCTACTTTACGCAAAGTGGCTTTTTTTTGTTATGACGATGAACAAACAGCTTGGCTCAAATACTTCCTGCATGTATATTGACGCTTACATTTCTGTGTTCCTGTATTGCCTCTGCACACTGCGGCATAGCACAGCGGAAAGCTTGACATATTCAAGGTGAAATTAACGACCCAAGACCACTTTACGAGTCTCATGCATTTAAACTACCGACCGAATTGGTTCCTGGGAGGTGTTTCACCAAGATAAGAGAGACTTTACGCACGACTTTACGTTTGACTGGTACCCCTTCTTGTACGCAAGGGTTCACGTTATTACGCGCATTCAGCGTAAGAACTGATACCAGTTGAATGTAAAGTCGTGCGTAAATTTAAGAACAACTTGATGAAACACCGCCCAGGTCACAAAAATAAATCTCGCAGTAGATTTCCGAACCAGTTTTTAAGTCTACATTTGTGACCACTCTCCCAATTCGGACCTGCCGTAAAACTACAATCTGATGAACTGATTTCCATTAAAGAGGTTTAACCCTATTCCAACNAATTCATAAAGATGTAGTTATTTTCAATTTTATGGCTTATAATTAATTCATTTTAGCATAAATATGCTTCAAATATGTTCTGCAATAAATTTCATCCAAAAAAACAATAGAAAACAAAAGGTCGAAAAAACAAAGAAATACATAAGAAGTTCTTAAAACAATAAAAAACATAAGAAATACCTTGTCACACCAAATTTTTTTCCAGGTAGTATTGTGAGGAATAATATGGAGAATATTCATACCAAAAATCAGCTTTCTAGGAGCTTCGATGAGTGAAAAAGAACAGAAAATAAGATTTCATGCATAAATTTGCATAATTAATTAATTAAAAATAGAAATCATAAATTTTCAGAAAATCAAACTATACAGTAGTGTAGTTTACACTCTACACTATGCGCGTGCAAAATTTTGCGGCGCTCGCGCGATCCACGGCCGAGATCTGAAGGGGGGGGCAAATTGACCCCCCCCCAGTATAAACTTGGTCTGAAAAAGCCCAGTTAAAATAGGGTTAAGCTATTTCGTGATTCACAAATTGATTTCCGCCCTCATGCATATTCTGAACTGTTGGCATCTCTCCACTACTGTACAAGCTTAAATTTTCACTGGGGTTTTATTTCAGCTAACTGAAAGCGCCAAAATTTCCACAAATAACAATGACCATAGACTTGTGTAAAAAGATATAGGAAAACATGAAAATAGCAACCCGCTATTATGTCTGAAATTCAGTTAATTAGTCAAAAGTTATGCACGCTATTTTAAAATATTGGCTTTCATATTAGAATACCATACCTCTCTTCGTTATCTTGTCCTGATTCTCATGCTGCTCTTTTTCACTCTTCTTCTTCAGCATAGCTTCTCTCTTCTTCTCTATCTTGGCCTTGGCTAGCAGTTTCTTATTCTTGGCATTCAGGAAGACATTGGCTCCAAACACGATACCAGAATTTGATTCATCTTTTCTAGTCCTCTTAACTGATTTCTTAGCGGTTGACAACGTCGACGATGAAGCTTCAATGTCATTGTCCGTTTTGCCTTCCTTTTCATCATCTTCCACCAATCTGTCCATCTCTTCATCATTTTCTCCTTCCTCAT
>BQKZ01000993.1:107391-121690 GCA_036244855.1 Temnopleurus reevesii
CCTGAGTGGGTTCTGGAGTCTGTTCTTCTACTGGGGCTGGTTCTGGCTCAGGAACAGCAACTTCCTCTGACGGAGCATCTGTGATGAGAAGAGATGAAAATAAAGAGAAGAAAAAATAACATTTATTGGTTGGCTCATGGATCTTTCACAATTGTGTGCAATATGTATGGCATAAGCTAGTATTTTCAGGTACAGTCTAACCTTGTTATAAAGAGGTCATTGGGACCAGAGAAATTACCTCTTCATATTAAAACCTTGTTATATCAGGGCCAAAATACCATAAAATACAAAGAGATTGGACCAGGAAAATTACCTTGCTATAAGGAGAGCTTGTTATATCAGTGCTCTTTATAACGAGGTTGGACTGTGCAGATATTTTAACGTTTTGGGATCTGGGTCGTGCTTCATGAAGCTGTGCATGGATTTGCGTACAACTCTTTGAACGACTGGTGATTCATTCTTCGGTGAGATTCAGTGCAATGGGTTAAGGTGCAAGAAAGGGTCACTAGTCGTATACCCACAGCTGTATAGAATACAACCCAGTTTGACATTTAAGGATGTTGTAATTTTGGCGTTTTTGAGATTGTCTGTATGCATATGAATATATCATACCCAGTAAAAAAAAATTTAAGGCTAGGACCACAAAACTTGCAAAAAAACAAGAAAATTTCAGCTTATATGCAGTAATTTGAAATAGTAATATTAAACTTGAGAAGTCAAATAACCGTATTTCAAGTGATTTTACACGCACATTTATGCAATCCCTAACAAACACAGATTTCGCGAAAGACTTCTCAATGTTCAATGTTCAAAATGATTGTATAGTTTGTGACAATGTTACAGTCAATAGATAAAAGAAACATTGTCTACATTGTGCCCACTTACCATGCATACTGGAAAGAAATTTCAGATATTCAATCATTTTACAAAACGGTTGTTTGATTGAAAACGCTGAAGTGTGATATCATTGAATCAAATTGAAATAGATGATTGCATTGCATGTTTATTTGTATATTTACTTAATTTCTATAAACTTCCTTCAACAGTTTTACAAAAATCCTCCTTACTTCATTATTTATTGATTTCTAACATTGTTTTTCTTGTAATTTCCATTAATCTACTTTTCTTTACTTACTAAAGAATCTATGCATTTTTTTTGTGATATTCACAAACCTATTCACTTTATTCAACTTTGATAGGCAATTTACCATCATCCTTTATCTGTCACACATATGAAATTCAAGCTCCAAGATATTTTCCCAAATTCTTTGTTTCCTCAGTGCCAATCTTCCCTCTTTATCCCCTAATATCCCCCTCACCCTCTCCTCCAGGAAAGAAAGAAAAAGAGGAATCTTAGCAAAATGACTTGTAAAATGAATAGCCTTGCTCCATGAGTATGACTCTTGACAGAGGTGTTTCCATTAACTATTTTCCTCAGTGGACGAGTCTAAGTCAGTGTTGCTAGAATGCCACAATTTATTGCAAATCAGCTGCATATCTGTTGCAACTTGAAATGTGCATTTTCATTCGCTCATGGTCTTCTAACAAGATGCACACTGAACTATTATTTTTATTGACGTGTGGATATCGATTTGAAACTTTCTGGTACCCACCCCTAGGTTTTAAGAATATGAGGTAGAGCTCAGTCCTACCAGCATCGATGGATTAAAGTAAAGCAAAATAAAGAGTCTCATCAGCCCCCCTCCTCCCTCCCCCACCAAAAAAAAAAGATTGAATCAGTGAACTCTGGTTTATGTGTTTGTCTCCATCTAAGTTCAGGCAGGTAGCTGGGATGGGTAGAGAAAGTTATTCACTCAGTCCTAAACTGATTAATAAAGTCTGAAAATAAAAACATCTTGCTTGTCTCAAATCGCATTGTACACTGGAGGAACAAAAATAAATAAAACCATTTACAAGCAAAGGTAAATATTTTGCCAATATTCACAAAATTGAGCATCTGGATATAAATGGGCTGAAAGGCAGAAAATCTCTGTATATTTGATATACTCTTGAATAAAAGAAAAATAAAGAATAACATGAATAAAATTGTATATCAGTATGAAGAACTTTAAGTCTGGCTTATGTTCGTCTATGATCTTGATGAATACCTTTCTTCAACTTCTCATTCTTAGGATAAAAAATTAAAATTGGATGAAAGGGGAATTAGAAAAAAAATGACAGTTCAGCATGATTCTACTGCATATTTCTAGGAAAGGAATAACAGAAAAATGTGAATAATACATTTAAAAAACACTAGTGGCCAACCTTGGCGAGGGCATTTCTTATACAGGAATCAAACAGGGACGTGTGAATAACAATGCAGTCGATCAGCTGTTATAAAAAATAAATTAGATTGTGTGTTTCCAAGAAAATTGCAGTTTGTTAGTAATTCATTTAGAAAAAAAAACACTGTAGACTCTCCATATAAATAGCTAGAAGGAAGAAAAGAGAAAACGGTTCATTTATCCAAGCATGAGAGATGGTAACCACTTTGAAATGGGGTGAAGGAATTGAAACACTTTGCTGGAAATGGGCAAAACACAAAACAAAATAAATGTTAAATGAAAATATGGATGAGTTAACTGACAGAAGATGAGTTATAAAGCCAATTGCAAATGCAGTAGTATTGTTCGTCAGAATCAAGAAGACCGGATGTGTGTTTGAGCAAATGGGGTGAAGAAATGAAAAGTACTTTTTGTGAAATTAGAAACGGGGGAAAAAATATTTTGATGACAATTCTCAGTTCCTAATCTGCAAAGGAATAACAAAACAAGATTTAGTATTCAATGGAAACAAACAAGTTTTCCTGAAATCAAAATAAAGTGAAGAAAAATATATGATTAATTTTGAGAACAGATTCACTGTAAATGAGTTGCACAAACTGGAAATAATTAGAAATGAATATGAGAGAATGTTACAATTTACATAGTACCTGTACAGAAATAAATTCTTATTAATCAAATATCCAATAAAATAAATTATGTTGAACTTGAAGATACTTGTACCAGCCATGCAGAATGGGACAACCTACATGTAACATGAAAAAAAATCTTATTCAAAGACAAAAAACACTTCAATTAATTCATTGATATATCATATTGCATTTCAATGCTCCTAACGAAGGTTTGACATCCACGATCATATCAGCTCATAAATACGAAGCAACCAGACACTGATCAATACCAAACTGGGGTCAAATAAGAGTAAAAAAAAAAATCAAAGCGCTGGATTGTCCAAGCTCCGAGTGTAATTATAATTAGCAAAGAAAAAAAAATGACTTGACTTTCATCATCGTCACGCCGTATTCAACTAAAAATCTTTCTCCTATGAATCAAAAGTTCTCTAATCTAATGAACAGAAGGTCAGAGTAGGAGAAAACTATAAGTGGAATATCAGGGATAGCTGGGTTATAGAACAGAATACAAGCCTAACACTAGTGTGGTACGTGTGTTTGTTTGATTTAACCCTATTCCAACTGGGGGGGGGGGGGGGGGCATTTTTCCCCCCCCTCCACAAATTTTGTGATCGTGCCGCCGCGCAAAATCTTTTCACCGCGAGACTCACCGACTTTTTACTTTCCAGTCTTGCGCAACTTTTAAGACTATTTTCGCGAGAATCGGGCATATGGTTACGTCGCCGCGCCACTTTTTATACATGCATGTCAGACCGAAAATCGCTCAAAAACGTGATTTTGTGTACAAAGTCAATGTAAATTGGGATTTCAGTCTAAATTCATAAAGATGTAGTTATTTTCAATTTTATGGTTTATAATTGATTCATTTTAGCATAAATATGCTTAAAAAATGTTCTGCAATAAATTTCATCCAAAAAACAATAGAAAACAAAAGGTCAAAAAAACAAAGAAATACATAGGAAATTCATATAACAATAAAAAACATAAGAAATACCTTGTCACCCCATATTTTTTTCCAAGTAGTATTGTGAGGAATAATATGGAGAATATTGATACCAAAAATGAGCTTTCTAGGAGCTTCAATGAGTGAAATAGAATAGAAAACAAGATTTCATGCATAAATTTGCATAATTAATTTATTAAAAATAGAAATCATAAATTTTCAGAAAATCAAACTAAACAGTCATGTAGTTTACACTCTACACTATGCGCGTGCAAAATTTCGCGGCGATCGCGCGATCCACGGCCGAGATCTGAAGGGGGGGGGTCAAATTTTCCCCCCCCCCCCCAGTATAAACTTGGTCTGAAAGCCCAGTTAAAATAGGGTTAAGAGGGTGATGAATCGAGGCCCTGTCACACAAAACTTACTATTGGTGGCAATTTTGCTGTGAAAACTAATTGTCATAGCAACAATCTTTTCTTACAAATCTTTGAAATGCAACCCGAATGGAGGTGTACATGGGAGTGTCCTTCTGCAAAACGTTCCACACGGGTCAAGACAAGGGTTTTTTAAGTGTAAAATGTTCATTATAAAATCTATCAATTATCAACAAACAAGAATTTCATAGACTTATATTGTATGGGAAAATACAATGAGGAGACTTAGCATTTAGACAGTGAGAACGGAGATGTTTTAGAAAGTTCCTTTGCTATTGATCAGAGTGAGAAAAAAAAGTCTTCATTATTGAACCTTTAGTAGATTTGAAAAATAAAACATGATCAGATTGAAATCTTAAATTTAGTCTTGAATAGGAAAAGGGAAGAGCAAGACCAGTATACCGGTACTTCTTGAAATAATAAAAAATAGTTTAAAAAACAAGAAAAATGATACTCACAAAGGTTCCTGAACCTTCATAATCAATAGAAACTTATCCTACATTATTTCTATAAAATATTGGCATAAGATTGGAGAACTTTCAAGGTGCCTCCAAAAATTATCCTAAAACTGCTGGTCTCAAAGAAAGTCACAGCGCCAATATGCAAAGTCTGATCAAAAGTATGAATAACATTAACAGGGACGAAATTTAATAATTTGCAGGGGAGCTATAAAAAGCTCTCCCAGAGGCTCTCAAGGAAAATTTTAGTGGAGCTAACTTGGGTCTTCATGTAGTAGAATTGGTTTAAAAGGGGCTATATAAACCACTCCCCTCAAATCATTTAAGGGAAGCTTTACTTTTAGGAGAGCAATCGCTCTCACTCCCCTCAAATTTTAGTCTCTGTATTAAATCCAATAAAGTTTCAAGAGATCTGCCAGAAATGGGAAGACAATTCTCATGCAATGAGTGTGTGCAGTTTCTGCAATCAGACTGAGCAAAACTTGCATGAAAGTTTGAGAAAAGTATAGAAGAAACTCTTGATTCTGTGCAAACCACAACATAAATAGGGCACTTATGGTTCAACGCAACAGTGTTACCCTCTGCATTTTTCTTAGTGTTCTTTCAAAATCAAATCACTGAAAAATAAAAGTGTGTTAAAAATTATTAACTAAAATGGCTAGAAATATTAGTTGCATGAAATTCTAATGAGGTTAGTCATAAAACAGCAAAATATAGTTAAATCAAAGAAATGCTTTTGAAGAGATGAATGAAAAAAATGTTAGAATAACAATGCACTATAGATTGAAAAAAATGAAACATAAATTGATTCTCTATTCTCCCATGATAGTTGTTGAGGGAAATTCAACCTGATATAATTTTCTTCAGTTTTAAAATTCTTCCCCAAGCAAGAAATTATGGGCTATTTTCTGTTTTTTAAGTCCTCATATATCTCCTGACATCTACAAAATCTTTTACAAATAGGTGTAGAAGGCAAAGATGCCTCAAGATTGTAATGTATAAATAATGCCCCTGTGGTGGCGGAGGCATAAAAATAATTTCACTGCATCATTTCTGAAATAAGGTGAACTTTCCCTCCATAAAAAGCTAGAGGTGATCACATAGTCTGCAAATTACTATTCAAAAGCTTGGCGATGTGATTTTTACTATTCAATTCTTGACGTAAGATAAAACCGGAAAATTTCTGAAATCTTTCACAGGCCATTCAAATATTGTTCTGTGTAAGAGGCTCACTCACTCCTTTACGTTTCTAGCCAACATCTGCACAGCATTAATAAAATTTGAAAGATGTACTATGACCATAGAAATATGGAGGAAAGACACCATCAGAATGCCTTTTAGGGCGGTATTTCACCAAGATAATAAAAACTCTCAAGAATGATTTTCGAACGACAGTATCAGTTATTGTGCTGTATGTGCTTAATATTATCAATCATAATGCAAGTAAGAACGGATGCCAGTCCTTTTTAACATTTTTCCTTATCTTGGTGAAACACAGCCCAGGTCATTCGAACATCTTCCCATTGTTTTTCTACGTTTAAATGTCTTTCAAAATTCAGAAACACAGGGCAGATGCTGGCTTTCAACACAATTTGTGTCGTTGAGCCTCCAGACACAAAATCCAGTAAAAAAAAAAAAAAAAAGGTGCAAGATTTAGACCAAAGACTGCTTGAAGACAGTGTGATGCAGGCGCAATATTTGCAAAATTTCAAACAATTAAAAAGTTCCCTCATGACATCTACAAACTTTTGACTAATTTTGGTGTCTTGGTTCCAACACCTTCCTCAGACTCTGCCGAACAAATGTTACTTCCTGTCTTTGCAATCATCTTGCAAGTCTTGAGGTACGTGTCAGATCTGAGACACTAAAACGGTCTCACGTAGATTTCCTTTTTGTGATAAGATAACTTTATCAATTTTGTTATATCATTATCCTACTGAAACTCTTCAATAACTTGCGAAATAATTTTACAAAAATAATTTTACACTATTCATGGGAGAATGTGTGTTAGTAGTAAGTATGATAAACAGTTAGTTCTACACTACCATGCACAAACCACTACAGCCCAAAGGATAAAGTTAAAGAAGGAGAAGGGAAAGTATGGACATCTTGTGCTAAAAGATGAGAAAATATAAATCTGGAGTCTTCAGGTCAATTCTTTATAAAGATTCGGTGAAATTGAATAAAAATTGGACAGGCAGATTGGAATTTTATTTGAAAGGACAATTTTTCTTTTAAGTTCTGGAGATAGCGATTCATGCAAAACACAGAACATTGGTCAAGCTTATGGTTGATAAAGAATTTGGAGATATTCAACAAGCCAAAGCATCCAAGCCGAATATAAAAATGCATGAACAATACTATGTTCTCGATTAAAGTTTCATTCTTTCAGAGTTTCGGACAGACAAGGCAAAAGTTGATGAATGATAGCAATGCAGAATTAAAAGCATTCAGCCAATAACAAAAAAGATTTTTGGATCATGCCAAAGTTGAAGTATGTATCTGTAGAAAGTCACCCTAGGAGCACAAGTCGGAAATGTATACGCAGATGAAAAAGAAAGAGAGAAAAAGAATTGTTTTAGTATGTAAAAAGAAGTAACACGGTACGCCTGCCAGGAATCATTGGCACCATGTTTACAAACTCAAAATAAAAGAAATAAAGAAGAGAGAATAAAAAAAGCCTTGGGCAAAACCTCATTACTATGACAACAAATAAATTGAGTGAAAGCAAGCAATCCACTACCAATCAACCTCACCAGAAGAAGACATATCGGGTACAGCCGAGGGTTCGGTAGGTTCCGTAACTGCTGCAACCATAGTGTCCATGGGCGCCTCCAGCTCCTGGCTCGGTACTGCCTGTTCTGGGGCTTCTGAAACCTGGATCTCCGGAATCTGTACTGGTTCTGGTTCCGCTGCTGGAGTGATTTCAGTTGGTAGTTCTAGCGGCGTTGATTGCTCTGACGTTTCGGGAATGATTGGTTGGGTGATGGCTGCCTCAGGGATGCTTTCGACTTCAGGTGCAGTCGGTACCTGCTCCATAACCTCGGGTGCTTCAACATTGTCCTGAACTTCCATAGGAGTGTCCTCGGGTAAGGCTTCCGGGACTGACGTCTCCGTGACCTGACCGAGGGTAGCCACAGGGGCATCTGAGGAAGAGTCTACTTGTGATGGTGGTATTTCAGATTGCATTTCTTGGGGTGCTTCGGTTTCTGGAGCGGGTACCTCCTGCACCTGTTGTAACGTGACAGGTTCGACAACGTCTCCTGCACCTTGTAGCGACGACTGAGAATCAACCTCGGTTACAGCTTCTAACCTTTCTCCATCCTCAACTTGTTCAACCTCAACTGGATTGTCCTCTGAAACGGGTTCTACTGACTCAACACTAGATGACTCCATCGGTACCTCAGGGATTACCTCTGGGACCTCAGGCTCTACCAGAGGCGCAACGTCTGGCTCGACCACAGGTTCAACCTCGGGTTCTATAACTGCCGGGTCTTCGATCGGCGCAACCTCCGGTTCGACCTGTGATGTCACCTCCGGAGCGACCTCTGGTATCGCCTCGGAAACGGCTTCTTCTACCTGCTCTGGTTCTGCTTCTGGTGCCGGTTCCTCTTCAGCCGGTGGTGTTGGAGGGGCCTTTTCTGCTTCTAGGAGGGAACAATCATGGGATGTGTGAGTTGAATGTGACACAGAAGGATAAAGTGGGCTCACAAAGATAAATACAAAATGATACACCTAGATCAAAATTGCAGTGAGGGCAAAAGATCAGTATGACATTTGTAATGTGTCGAACCAAAACGTTGTGGTAAAGGTATGAAACATAAAAATTATGCTCAGCAGACTGAGCAATTGGAAATACTGTAGGAAACAACTTCATTAAAGCCCTAACAATAGCTTCAAGAACACAAAAGTTGCTTCCCTGTTTAGTCACAGAACAGATGGGACACCTGTTATACATTTCTCCGAAGAATAAGAGGGAAGGAAATTTCTTTTGTGTGCATCGCACTATTGTGAACACTCCAATAAAGTGCTTTAATGAAGTTATTTACTTTGTCTAGATCTTGTACCCTTCTTCTCACATTTCAAAGAGATCTAGAATATATTCTAAACAAAAGCCAACATTTTAGCATACATATATTGCAAATTTACTGAATTTCAATAAATTCCCAATTTCTCTATTTGACAAGCTGGTTTCTTCTCTGAAATTTTCCTGGTATCTTTCAATATGCTGAATGCCTCACAAGTCATCACCTCAGTCATTTTCATTGAGATCACTGCTTTTATTCAATTTTGATGTCACATAATCTTTTACACTCACTGCAACAATTGAGTTGTACTGATGATGAATCTTAGCTGACAGCTGTGGAATGAAATCTAGAAAAACATGTATCAATCAATCTGAGAAAATGTTCTGATATAGAAACATTAAATATGAATTGCTCAAATGAATGCAGATGAAAATGGAATTTAGATGCATGAGCAAGCAGATCCAGAGGAGTGGGATACATATTTGTGTGATGACAAAGTGATGAATAGTTGGAGAGGAGAAAAGAGAAATAGCGATAGATAGACAGACAGAGGGAAAGATGGGTGAATAAATTAAATGTATATATATATTTAGATAGATAGATAGATGGATAGATTGATAGATAGATAGACAGACAGATAGATAGATAGATAGATAGATAGATAGATAGAGAGATAGATAGATAGATAGATAGATAGATAGATAGATAGATAGCTAGCTAGCTAAATAGCTAGATACTAAGGGGATGTTGTTGAAAAGTTGCAATTAATCGCAATTTACCATTGCTTGGAACGTGCCAATCAAAATCATTGTTTCATGCGCATCTTGTAAGAAGGGCATATCATGCAGGAGTGCAAATGCATGTTACAATCTGCAACTGATTTGCAGTTGATTTGCGATCAATTGCAACTTTTGAACAACATCCCCAAAGATACATGTAGATAGCGAAAGAGTGAAAGTAAAAAAGAATATTTGCAAAGGGGAGAATGCACATGTAGGGGAGTAAGAAATAGAGTGATGATGGGAAAAGAAAGAGAAGGTAAGACAAACAATACTGAATGATATATTGATATCACTGCTATTAAACAGGAGAGAAAATGACTAACATAAAATGAAATTAATAATCCAAGCTCTTGCGAAAACCCAAAAATGAGAAGACGATTTATTTTTTTAATTTGGAAATAATCCGGTACACTTTCCTCAATATTCACTTCAAGTCCAGCCTGCAATGTTCCTCCTTGGACATCCTGTACAAATATATGAATTAATTCCTAAATTGTATGATAAAATTTGTGTCAAGTCATTTTGATGAAGGGCTGCATTTCTGTTTATTATGGAAATATGAATTGGGTAATAGTACTGAAGTATTTAAAACCAAACCAAAAGCAACAGTTATTGCTAGTATAGAACCCTTTAGAGTGAAGTGTCCATATGTACTCATTACATAACATACATCCACAAAGGGCCTTTGAGGAAAGTGCATAGAAGTCCCTATTAATGTACTTATCCCAGTATGTAAACATAAGTTACACAATCTACACAAAGAAATCATGTCCTTGATGGATATTGGAATAGAACATTCCAGTGGCGTGTTACAAGGGCTTCACAAACACCACAAAAGATGTAGACCTCCTTACCAGTTTGGCATTAAAACATAATGCATTGGGGAAAAACACTCTGACTAGGGGATCGTTGAAAATGTTTTATATCTTATTTAGACTAAGTTCTTTCGCAGGGGACGTTGTCAATCTGGCATCAACTGGTAATAGTACCGCTTTAAAAACATTAACAGCAGAGTCCATACCTTCACTCGACTGTTCTCTATACTACAGTAGAACCTGCTATAACGGCCACCTGTCTATGGTGACCACCAGTCTATAGTGGCCACATAAATTGGTTCCCTCCAGAGCAATATATACGTTTGTTGAAGAACCTGTCTATAGTGGTCAACTGTCTACAGTGGCCACTTTTTAGGTATCCTATGGGTGGCCACTATACACAGGGTTGATTGCAATCCCTCCTTTGCTATTATCTTTGGCAATAATTCATTGATTAATAATGAATTAATTCAATAATTCAAACAGCGGATACCAAACTTTCACTCATCTGTTCTCCTCAACTACATTGTAATCCTCCTAGTAAATTCAAATTAGTCGCAAAGACTTTTCTTTTTCCTTTTACCTTCTTTATCTCCATCTCCTTGTGGTCCAACACCATCCTCCATCTTCTCCTCCTCCTCCTCTACCTTCTCCTCTTCTTTCTGTTCTTCTGGCTCGGCTGGTTTCTCTGGTTCCTTCGTTTCCTCCTCCGCTTCTGCTTCTACCTCCTTGGGCTCTTCTGGCATCTCTGCATCGTCGTTGTCGACTTGGTCTTCCTCCTCGTCCTTAGCTACCTGTAATGTCATGAAGCAGTGTAAAAAAATTATTGAATTTACTGGCTCTTCTTACATTTCCTCATGAAAATAGCTCTGCGATATATTCAGCAGGGGGTATTTTTCAAAGTGCTGTGTAGAACTATGTTTCTTCCCGACTTCTAAGTGACTGGGGCCTTAGAACAAGATACCCAAAAGGTGCTTTGTTTTAGTACATCGTCTACACCTGGTACAAAACCATGACTTCGGAAGATTGAATCTGCTTGATTTAGCTCGTACACATAAACATGGTCCAATGAACGCTCAATTAATCAAAATCAAGCTCTTGCATTTTCCCATGCCGAGGATTTGTACCACGCTCAGACTTTCAACCAACTTTGTTCATTCCGACAAAAGATTCTGGGGCTAATCGTACAAAATGATCTTTGCTATCCTCTTCTTGCTAAGACGCCTTAACTTCTTGTGCCACCCTCTTGACAAAGACACAAACGTGCACAATGTTAAGAGGATTGCACAAGAAGTTAAGGCGTCTTAGCAAGAAAGGATACCTAAGACCATTTCATGCAATATACCACTTTCGTAATGTATTCAAATTTTATGCGCGCTTTTTTGTCAAAATGCATAATGACCAACTACTTGATCTGCTGATATAAAAGAATCTTGTTTCAATAGAAGGAATGTGTATAGCATACATCGGTTGTTGCTAGGTTGGTCAAGCTACAATGTTTGTCCAACCTAGCAACGTTAATGTATGCAAGAATCAGTCCGACTTTTGTACTCTCAATACATTTTAATAACTGAATACATAGTTCGTCTTAGGGTAAACGTGAATAAATCTGAATACATTACGAAAGTGGTATATTGGCTCCTGGGCGGTGTTTCACCAAATGGTTCTCAAAGTTATGCACGACTTTGAGATCGACTGGTATCAATTCTTGCGCTGAATGTGCATACTATTATGAATAACTACGCACAAGAAGGGATACCAGTCAATCTTAAAGCCCCTGTATAGTTTTGGTAAAGCTTACAGAAGTGTGAATTCGGGGGATATTTACCATGACATATAGTTCCTATACACATTTCAAGACCATAGCATATTTTTCTACGAGTGATTTCTTCTGAAAATTTGAATTTGACCGTTAAATCNAAAAAAAACAGATGAATTTACAGGCTCTTTTAGCTGACAAATAGCCCCCATGATAAATTCAGCAGGGGATATTTTAGAGCTCATGGGGCTATGATGTTGCTAAATCAGAGATTTTGATGACACTTGGGAACACAGCAGGGTCTATTCTCGAGAACATGGGGGCTATTTTGTTGCTAATGCAGAGATTTCAATGAGACTTGGGCTCTTCTGGCATCTCTGCATCATCGTTGTCGACTTGGTCTTCCTCCTCGTCCTTAGCTACCTGTATTGTCATAGAGCATGGTAACAAACTCTTTGAATTTAAAGGGTCTTTTTACATTTCCTCCAGGAAAAACAAACCTGTAATATATTCAGCTACTTCTAACTATAATTCTGTTTGTTTTAAAACGCTTTAACGCTTGATTTAAAACGTCTGGAAGTTTAAAATGGAATATGTACAATGGAAACCATGCTATGTAATGGAAGTCACATGTGGATGGGGCTGGATGTGCATATCCACATCAAGGCTCTAAAAAGCTATATATCAACTTGGATTTTAATCACTTTTTCCTCCTAGCTCTGAATTCAGATAAGTGATGAAAACGTAAATTGTGGTACGGTTTTAGTCGTCATATGAAGTTATACTAGGCCTCAAAGAGATGAGATGATTTAGAACAAGAGACCAAAGTTTCAGAATTTGCAATGGAGGTTTGTTTTGCTTTTAGTCCATAGTCTAAACTATGGCATTGGATAATTTACTTAATACGCTTGATTTCGCTTGTACGCATAAACACGGTCCGATGAACGCGTCTATTCTGCAATTAATCAAGCGCTTAAATTTCCCACACCATGGTTTTGTACCAGGCATAAACTATGGACTAAAATTAACCAACTTCATTCCAACCACAGATTCTGGGACATAATGCATGAAATGCTCATAGCTTTCCTCTTCTTGCTAAGACGTCTTAACTTCTTGTGCCACCCTCTTGACAAAGACACAAACTTGAACAATGTTAACAGGATTGCACAAGAAGTTAAGGCGTCTCAGCAAAAAGAGGATAGCTCAGACCATTTCATGCAATGGACCACTTTCGTAATGTATTCAAATTTTATGCGCGCTTTTTTGTCAAAATGCACAATGACCAACTACTTGATCCGCTGATATAAAAGAATCTTCAATAGAAGGAATGTGTATAGTATACATCGGATTTTGCTAGGTTGGTCAAGCTACAATGTTTGTCCAACCTAGCAACGTTAATGTAGGCCTATGCAAGAACCATTCTGACTTTTGTACTCTCTATACATTTTAACAACTGAATACATAGTTTGTCTTGGGGAAAATATAAATGAATCTGAATACATTACGAAAGTGGTCTATTGGCCCCTGATGGTCTAAGCAATTTTTATACCTTAGTTTCAGGC
The DNA here is from genome assembly GCA_036244855.1 of Temnopleurus reevesii. NCBI lineage: Eukaryota > Metazoa > Echinodermata > Echinoidea > Temnopleuroida > Temnopleuridae > Temnopleurus > Temnopleurus reevesii. Next base: position 121,087 of record BQKZ01000993.1, read on the forward strand.
TCCTCCTCAGGCGTTTCTTCCGCCTTTCGTTTGCGCCCCCTCCCCGTTGTCCTCTTTGGTGGGGCAGGGGCTGGTTGCGCTTTGGGTCGACCTCGGGTCCTTCCTGGACTAGTTTTCTTTGCAGGTGGCGGTGACGACCTTCGACCTCTCGTTGGGACTTCGGACATATCCACTTTGGGTTGAGTCGCCAGCCTAGCACTGCGACGACTGCTCGGAGCGGCTGCCGACCGGTCCGTGGACTGGGATCGACGAGGCATTCTGGATGGGAAGTCATATTTGAAATAAGAGAGGGTGGAAGAAATAGAATTAAGAAGCACATGCACGATCACGAATAGATCTATAGATTTAGATTTTATTTTTGTAAGTTCTGTAGAGATAAATGTGTGGGAACGATGGAGAGCCATAATAGTATTAATACCACAATGGCACAAACCCTAACGGTTAAATAAAAGTTACATGTGCACAAACACCATATTTAAACACCATATTGCTTACAATAGTCATTGTGAACATTTATATAATATTGGATGGCAATAAATGGAATACCAGGGAATATTGCACGAGTTAGGGCAATATTGCACGAATCGAAGATGAGTGCAATATT
>BQKZ01000994.1:0-68899 GCA_036244855.1 Temnopleurus reevesii
CTAATTTGCCTTCAAACAAAGACCATATGAACTTTCCGCATCATTACTAATGGCAATAAATCATGATGACAATAAATCATGATGAGGTATTATGACATCATTCAGCGAGGGCCATAAATAATGTTGAAGAATGAGATTTTTTATTGCTTTTGACATTAGCACTCATTCGTGAAACTCAATTACTTCTTTCCTACATGTTGGCTGTATTGATATAATACTTGTCAGTATTTATAATTGATATATGTGTTTACATTTGTACAAATACTAACAAATTTATACACCTGGCATGATATTATCTTTTTTTCAAGTGGTATTACATGTTTGCTCTTAAAACAACATTAAACATTTGTATTGGCAATCTCTACATTTTCTGTTTACCCATACATGTACATGTAGAGAGCAAAATTTGCATTCTACAATCAATCTTTCAATATTTCAACTAATTCAAAAGATAAACATCTAAAATCTACTTACAACAAAAGTAAGCCAACTATCATAATCAAATAGATCTTCTCTTCAACCAGGCTATACACACTTAACTGTGTGTTTAAGTTGTCCAAAGCTGTGAAAATAAATTACAGCACCCGAACGGGATTTGGCCACATGACCTTTTGGTTAGTAAACAAGTGTGATAACCACTAGACCAGGACATGCCAAAGCAATCAAATTATTACTATTGTATGATATACAGAATAGAAGAAGTTACCCAACTAATGAACTTCTTATACTAAGCCAAACTCTCATCTTTATTGCTCTAAATGAAAGTCAGACAGATCTCATTAGAAACCAAATCTCCAACATGGTATTATCATCAGATTTTTGTTTTGATGATGGTGATTACTTTTTTTTCCCACCAGTATCACATCTACAATGTAGTAAATGCCACAACATTTATTTTGATGGTGCAATGTCCCAGAGCCTACTTTCATACAATTCATTTATTTGGTTTTAAGCTTGCAGTTCATGTTCAGTGTTAAAAAAAAACCTTTTCTATCTTGCTGTGAATTCAAGATTTTCTTTAAAATTTTGCATAAATTTACAGCATAAACATACAACATTCTTTAAACGTCCATGTAAACAGAACAACATTATAATGTGAAACTGCAGCAGACCATGATCAGAGTTTTCACATCCTGAACTTTGGACTCCAAATAAATGTAAAGATATTAATATCGTTTCTGGAGCGTACAATGTACAGAAATATGAGCATTTTCCCTCAGAATTCTCATTCTCATGATTATATTGTACAGCTACATGCATGGAAATTCCCCCCATATATAAACAAACATTTTACATGGAAGAATCTATATTCTACTGCCAAGAAAACTTCTTTCCCAATCTTTCAAATTTATAACAAATTTCAACAAATGTTGTACATCTTACATGTAAGATGTAAGATGTAAGAGAATTGAATAATAATGAGAGTTGTATCAACCTTGGTAAAATCACTTGGTTAAAGATAATTTTTATTTTTGGAATACTACAGAGACATTTTGGTCAAAGTGGTAACTCATAATACTGGGATTTAACATTTTGACAAAATGAGGTTGACCCACAAATTTAACCTTTCATACAAATGTTTGTAATTTAGACCAGATTTGATAATGCATGAATCACATTATACAAACCTAGATTATGCTGACTCTGTATTTAAGATTACTCAGAAACGAGGCTCAAGCAAAAAGGGAAGTTAAACTGCATAATTTGATACCTATCATGAAGATTCCTTAAATTCACTTCTCATCTTCACTGTCATCAGAGAAATTGCATGACAATTAACTGTATATGCTGACATTTTCGCGGTGGTCTTATTTTCGCTAATTTCGCGGTTATTGTCTCGCGAAAATCTCCACTCTATATGATGCACATTCATTTGTGTACAAACACTTTAAAAAACGTGACAATAATAACATGCCAATGTGTCAAACTGGTCAGGAATCGCGAAAATATCTGTATGCCAAAATATTGGTTTATACAGTTATACATGTAGGCCTACATGCATTTAAAGGTTGGATCTATGTCAGAAAAATCATGCTTTGATTAGAAGAAAAATCACACGAACAGTTTAAGAAAGGTCTCAAGTAAATTGGACAATTAATAAGAAAGCCATGAATGTTTAAGGAATATAACTGAACAGTGATTTTATGCAAATTAATAATAATATGCGACTTATAAGGTGCCAAATCCAGTAAGATTTGGTGCTCAAGGCACTCTAATTGGCAAATCTTGTCACATGAAATTGCGCATGTCTTGCTTGCACTTCTCGACTCTTATCTTGTAAGAATCCATTTTCATTTTCAATGTAGTCAGAGGAATATGCTAATAACATTTAACATGAAAAAATGTACAAGTTGGATGGATAAAATCATTAAATTGGTTTGAAGAGAATAGCAAACTAATACACGAGAAGGAGGTGCCCCATTAACACCTGATATCTAAAGAGGCACTACATGTTGATGTCCTTGTATTGACCATTACTATCTTCTACACCTGCCAGTTTGGCAGACAAAAGAGAAAAGGAAAACTTCCCTTTTTGACAAAAGGAAACAAGTAGCAAAAGTTATATTTATGGGAAAATGGGAAAATATTTAACCTGACTGAGCTCTGCAAACAATTAACATGAAATACTAAAATCGAATTTTTCAATATCAATTGCAATTATCCTTCTCAATACGAAGGGCAAAATAAATCTGGTCACTTCACAATTGGCAATGCCAAGTTGTAGAAAGCAGGTTAAAAAGCTGAGCGGTCAAAATATGAAAACAAAAACTCATATTTTAATATCATCAGACATGTATCCTTCTGCTTTAAATGAATTTCAAAGACAGGATACAATATATATTCTCACTTCATAAATTGGCATTGTCATATTGCAGAAAACAGGTTGAATCCTTGATTTGAAAAGACCTCTCTGTTACCTTGGGACTTGGTTGAGCCATGGAAAGTGCCATGACCTTTTCACAATATAAACACTTTTTTCATGCAAGGACAGGATAAAAATAGATTGTCGAAGATTTCTTTCTCATACTTGTAGCAAGAGAAAATAATTATTGTAGAGTTTGTGATTTAAGAATATAAAAGAACACCTCTGGGCCCTGTAACACATAAGTTTGTGATTAATCAGTAACTTTGAAAAGCAATTCTCATTGGTTACTGGTCAGTCTATCAAACGAAATGCACATGGAACAAAGATCCTGATTGGCCATTTTTCACTATTTAGCAATTAATTGCGAACCTTACGGGCCCTGGTCATTTCTAACCATTGACATTTCAAACATGTTGAAATCAGGTTGAATCCTTGATTTGAGAAGACCTCTTTGTTACCTTGAGACTTGGTTGAGCCATGAAAAGTGCCATGACCTTTTCACAATATAAACACGTTTTATGCAAGGGTAGAATAAAAATAGATTGTCAAAGATTTCTTTAGCATACTTGTAGCAAGAAGAGAAAATAATTCTGTGAGAAAAACATATAAGAACACCTCTGATCATTTTCCATGAAGTTTGAAATCAGATTAAATGCTTTCTGGGCAAAGACCTTGTCAAAAAGTTTGTTTGTGTATTAAATAATACGTTCCTTTACAATTGTTTCAAACGCTAGGCATGCCGGGATATCTTTCTAGTACACCAGTGATTTTGCATTGCTTACACCACGCAAAATCACTTCCGTACTAGAAAGATATCCCATCATGCTCTCTGATATGAGCAACTGCAAAGGCAAATATTTTACTTACATTTTTGTTCTCTCATGTTCATCTAAGAGTTCTCTTGCTGTGTTCTCTATCTTCATCTTTTCTTCTTCAAGCTCAATAGCAATCTTCTCCAACTCCTGTGGAAGATAATGAAAACAAATATGATGAGTTATCTAATATGGTATCAGCTCAAATTTTTGCTTTATAGCTAATCTTATCTAACTTTTTCAACATGAATTCACAAACACAATGATTCTTCAAGAAATTTGTGTACAAAGATCTTTCAAAACGTGAAGATTACAACCCGCTATTGTGTGAGCAGGTCTGAATTAGCTCAAAGTTATGTAGGCCCTATGCAAAAATAATGGCTTATTAATGCAGTAATCTATAGAGAAATTTCATACCACTAATGGATAGCAAGGAAAGAAAAAACATGAAAAAAACATTTACATGTAATATGAAAATTTTCACAATCAGTGTCAATAATAAAAACCTGCACACAGTTTGCTCATTTAAAGATGTTCAGGTTTACTATCCAATCATCCAATCATCCAGAAATAATTCAAACTAGGCAGAAAGAATAAATGGAGTTGATTTCTCATCCAAACATTATGTTAAAGCTTCATTTATTCATATCTTAACTTTGGCAACAATTCATGCCTAACACAAAGATTTATTCTATTTTCGCTCCAAATATGCGTCAACAACATACAATACATATCTAGAACTTTTCTGTTTATGTTGGTTTCAAGCACACACCCATTTTTGCATTGATGTCATGTCAAAGTTCAATAGGGGAAGAATAATGATAAGCGAAAAATCCACTCACACACTTTATCTTTTATCCACGGACAAAACCCTAGGATTTGAGGGGATATAGAGAATAAAAATGTACAATGTAGGACTGGGAATAAGGTATGCTCTGGATTTTCTTTTATTTCTCAAGTACACATTCCATAAACTATGCTGATTTGGGGAAATAAGTTTTCCTATCTTTTTTTTCTGAGAACAGCTTTGTATGTTTTGATTATTATGAAATTAGATTAAAAAAAGAAAACAAATAAAAGGTAATAAAAATATATGTAACTTAATTTCCATTTGTCCTATTACAGGACTGCAATTTCATTTATATATTCTGCCCCTTTACTCTTGCATAACTTCAAAAAATATTTGTTTATTTCAAATACATTGTAATGACAATGTTATTGTTGTTCTGAAAAATAATTACACATATTTAATTTCCAATGCTTGATCACAACACCTATGACAATGGAATTAACGTCACTGAAAATTCACCGATGCATGGAGTGTCATTTGTTAGCATACTGCCCAATTTTCATTGTGCACAATCAAGTTGTCATTACTATTATATAAATAAACACAAAATGAGTGGGATACACAATTAATGCTTCGATGTATATTTGCCAACTAAATATGAGTCAAATCAATGACAGCAATATGAGCGATACCTTTCAAATATTGACTAATGAATAAATGATACTGTTTTCACTTTGTAAAAATTCCGAGATGTTTCACTGAATTACACAATCACTGAGGGGTAAAAAATTAATCTCTCCCAATCTGATTTTAATTATAACTGTTTGATAGGAACATAAATGTAGTCTTCTACACTTTCTTTCACAGAGCCCAGAAGTAATTCATTGGTTTGTGAATTTATTGACATTGAACATTACCTCTTCCATAAAGGCTTATTTTCATCAGTATTATAAAGACAAAAATCACATTTTATATGGCCAAGACATCATAAAACAACTGAATGTAAAGATATTCAGAATATCACTTTATGATATTCATTTATAGTATTCTTTATAGAGATAAATACCACATTTTATATGGCTAAAACATCATATAAATATAAATAAATATTTCATATCTCCCTTTATGATAATTTTTAATTGACAAAGCAAATAATGTAAAGGTATGTCTCGCCAAAAATGACGTCATTGTAAGCACAGGTACCGTCCCCTGTAAGTCAACATCATATGTGTGACTTTATGAGTTGAAACAAATCAGAATACACATGGGAACTTCCCTTTGGCAGAAATATACATGTTGGTATGCTATCACCTAGGCAATCAAATACAAAGATCTAAAAATAATGATGCAAGAGAGAAAGACTGAAATATTTTTCTTTTTTATTGCCGAAGAACAAAGGTGTACGTAGGTTTTAGTCATTTACAATCCGGCAAAAAAGTTTGAAATATTTCCTATTGTTCAAAAGAATATGAAAGTAAATTATGGGCGGATTCATCTGCTATTTATCAACAGGAGACGAGTGTTGAATAAAGAGCAATGGAGGAGCTACTGTAGTTGCATATTTGTAATAAACAAAAATATGATACATGTATGCCTATCTTTATAATTCAAAAGACATATACCAAAAATCAAACATCCTGTCGGGGACTTTGATCAACTTTTTTTTTCAAAAACGAGGTACACCCAACACGGTATTCTATTTGATGACACAATACACTCTATGACCTTTATAGTGAATATCAAATGTGTTACCTAAAATAATAGCCTAAAAATGTTAACTTGACATATTCTCTCTCCAAAAAGACAATTTGTTTTACTACGAAGTTCCAATATTGAAAACTTTTCTTCTTTATGCAAGGATATGATTCATCAAGGCAGAAATTGAGATTTCCAAATTCCTCCTAATCAATTCATCAAAAGTGAAAAACCTTGAAATGATTAGAAATATCACTTCAGATGTATTTTGAAATTACTCATGGTGAAATCTAAATTAGATTCCAATAACCAGAAAGATGGATTCATACAAATTAATTCAATTACACTATGCAAGAAAATTTAGGAACCACTATCAAATGTGTGTATAAATATTCAAAAACAGATTAAAAATTAAAAAAAATTAAAATAACATAAATATAAAAAAAAAAAAAATAATATCAAAAAAAAAAAAAAAAAAAAAAAAAAATAAGATATAAAAAAATGAAAAAAAGAGACATTCTGAAAATTAAACCCATGATGAAGTGATAGAAGTCAAAATTATTTCCTAACTTTTTTATTACTGTAAAATGAAGTAACTATTTGAATTACACTTTCATATTCTTTCTTACACATTACAAAATTATTATGAGAGTTTCAAATCAACAGGCACAAAAACAGACGGATATGCTGTCACTATAAGCACCAACATATTAATACATTGGATGCAAAGACTCAATTCACGTCTATATTAGTTCTTGGCAAACTTCTTTTCCCCACAAAATCAACTGAAAATAGTTTCATTGACAAAAGCTTATAAAGCTCATGGCATTTGATCACTTCCTTAGCAGTCAATCCACAAGTAAGCATTAAGATTGACACCAAGATATATCTGTTCCTGCGGTGAAAATCCTGTCAAGACTCCAAGTCCCCCTTTATCGCACCTAGACTAAAGATATTTTTAGTGTTATCGGTGGTATAAATCGCGACTCTTACGTCCCTTTTTCCGATGCGAGTTATTTTTGGAAGGTTCATCAAAATAGGAATCTTTTAATGTATCCTGTTGGTTATTCTGGACAGAGAGTGTATAGCCAGGATGTCCAGTATCCTAAAGTTAACAATATTATATAAATTGAGGTGTTTGTTTTTCAATGTTCAGGGTTGTCAATATCATGTAAAACAATTATATAAATAAATAAATAGGATGAACATTGGCTGGGCATCATGATGTGCACTCTTGTGAAGAGCTTCCCAATCTTTGATATTTTATAAATTCTTGTCTTCTTTATAGTGAAATGTTCTTGAATAGTTTTAATGTAAAATGAATTATTGGTAAAATTTAACATTGACTGCAATGAACTCTCCAGTCACTAAATTTTCTATTTCTTTTGTAAAACCACAAGGCAGTCAGTTTTACATTGTACCTGCACTTATTCATTATTTGAATCTTTGCTTTAATTAGTTGATAATAAACGGTGACTTTGAAGCAATGATTTTATTTCAAATATTATGCCCCCAAATCCGTGGTATGTTGGTTATTTCCTTCCTCTTCCAGAAATATTAGAGAGTTTCATTCCTCTTACAATACTACTTTCAATAATTTGGAAGGAACAAAATATGAAATTAAACAGGAATCGCTAGCACTCCATTGGGGAAGATATTAAGTTGCGAACATCAACTTGTACTTCCTTTGTTCCAAAGATATGATGAATACAGATGTTGACAGGGTTAATGTATTAATCATCAAAATGATGGTGTGAGAGTGAGAATACAAGGAAATATCCCAAAATGTGGCTTAAAGTGAACAAGAAAAAGTAACCCCCACTCTTTTAAAAGGTACAATAAAAAGGGAAATATGTTAGTGCTTTATTGGGGAGCATATAAAGTTGCAAATATCAACCTATGCTTCCAGAATTTTCCAAGAAATCATGAATACAAATGTTGATAGGATTAATGTATTAATCAGCAAAATGACACAAAGAAAGTGAGAAAAAAAGAAATATCCCTACAATGTGGTTAAAAGTGAACAAGAAAAAGTAACCCCCTCTCTTGTAGAAAGTGAATTCAATAAAATAGAAGGGAAATGCGAGTGCTTCATTTGGGTATTTTATATAAGATTGCAAATTTTGTCAAATCATACTTCCTCAGTTCTCAAAAAAAAAAATCATGAATGCGAATGTTGATGAGGGCAAATGCATTAATTGGAATTGGAGAAAATGCCTGTACATCTAGTTAAAAATGAACATCTAGTTTTGTAGATATTCTGTTTTCAAAAAGAGGGAATTACTTTTCTTCTTGTTCTTATATTAATCATCAAATGAGAGTGCATTTCGAAGGAAATATCCCTTGCCGAAAATAGGTCCGGAGTCATTTTACAATCAGGAAGATCTGCAAGTCATTTTCAGGGCAGTTGAATAAAATTCATGATAACCTTGATGTCTCGGTAGCATTAGGATGGCATGAACTACATTCTGTAGCTGCACGCAAATGTAATCTGATTTAGATGACGCCAGACATGGCATGGAAAACTTTTCACTCTATTTGTCAGATAAAACTGGTACAAGAGTTTGTACAGTGTTCTAAATGTGGTTTTTAAGGGTAAAATTTACACTACAAATTACTCTTTCGGGGGAAGAAGTATAATGGTGTGTTATCTTCAGTCTTGGTGTAATGGTTCTAAAACTAGCCATTCAACAACAGGGTCCACAGTTAAAATTCAACCATGACATTAATTTCAGTCGGCAAGAACTCTATCAACACTGTGCTGCTCTCAACCCAGGTGAAAATGGGAACCTGGCAAGAATTTATTACTTGAAATGCTTGAGTACCTGTGTGGCTGGCAAAGTGGTTAAAGCCAGGGTAATAATATGGTATCCTTGTATCGAGCGCTGAAGGGTATATGGATATAGATTTCATTTAATTTTAATTTATTTCCGTATTAAAAAACATACAATTTAAAATACGGCGGATAACCCACATTCAGCTCGCCCATCAAGGGGAGCTGGTTTTCCGTGGGGTATATAGTGATATATAGTATATAAATGGGTCTATTATTACTATGAAACACGAGATACATGTATTGCTCACTGACAATATCCCTGATGAAGCAAAAAACGCTGTTGAGATTCAGCAATTTTGTTACGTTATTCCTCTTCCCCACAAACATGCTATTTGAATACATTTTGTAAATCTATATGACTGAAAAATCCTTGATACAACACTGAATGAATTGAATTATCTGCTGAACTTTATAATGCTAACACCAATCCCATTATGTCTGGATTCCGTGCAACAAATCTGGTGTAATACCTTTGTGAAAACTTTGGAAAATCCAATTTAAAAATTGCGGCTGTGCGACAGGTACTGAGCAAGATCAAAGCATCACTGTCAGCCTACAATTAAAGGCAACCTTTGACTTCTGTTAAAAAAATGTATTTCACTGAGAAACTGAATAAAAGCCAGTGAATATTTGTCATAGCACACTCTGAAGGCAATAAGTGACTCTTCATGAATATTGAGAAACCTTCTGATGAAATTCGAAGCTTCATACTTCAAAATAGGATTATGTATTGAAAATCTAACTTGTTTGGTCATACAGGTGACAGTTCATAGCCCTAAATAGCCTATAAGGGTGCCCGATTTCATGCGATCGTCCGTGAACTCTGCCTAATCAATTTTATTTCCAAAATGGCTGTATTGATGTTGATCAATTTGTTGATGATGGGAAGCATCCGCTGTGACCATTATCAGATTTACGTGTTGAGTCATGGGAACTCACTGCAGCCAGGTGATGGCATTAGCATGCTTGATAGCTAGACCCTAGTCCATACCAGCATTGTAAAGCCCACTGCTCACCTTACAATGGAACGGCTTACATTTCTGATTTTATACGAAAGAGTAATTGCATCTCTCAGAAGTCTTTGAAAACAGAAAATATTTCATTGAAATTCTGAATATACAGGTTAACAGAAAAATCAACGGAAGGAACAATGCACAGGGCAGAGGCTCCTGAAGAGTCATTAGAAATTTGGAACAGTCAGAGCAGTATGCGATTTGAAAATAAGTTGTCCTGTGTATCCAGAATAGAGCTGATTAACGCATTGAAATTAAATGTTTATTATTCATATGATTTTTCAGAATAAGTATCATCAAGATTTTATTTGTCAAAATACACTTACTTATACTAGAATGCTAATACATTGGATCGTAGTAGACTGTAGTAGTACAATAGTAGAATGTTCCAATTGGATCGTAAGCCAGTCGTAAGGCATGCCGTAAGTGTTTCTCAGACTAAGGAGAAAATTAAGACTTGAGTGTGGCTATTTTTTTAATTTGTAAATCTGTGTATTATCATTTTTTTTTTGAAAAATTTACAGACTGTGAATGAAGACCTATCTAGAATAGGAATCTTAACATTTTCCTGAGACCAAAATATTTTTCATCTTTCTCATTTCATTTGATCCACAAAAGTAACATTCATATTTGTAGAATGACTGAATACAATATCATTAACCAGGGTTCCCCATATTTGTAGCCTCTAGCTGAGACCTTGCAATATGCAACACCTTGTGCTGCGATAGCCATGAAAAAGGCTGTCAACAAGAACGACTTCTATCAAGACTATGAGACCACAAGCGGCAGTTGGTTAAACTATTGAATTTCTGTGTAGAATTTTGATACAGAATACTCTCTGGTATTATGCCACTACAAATACTCACAAATTATAAACAAGATTAAATATGATGCAAAATCTGCACCGGATACACAGACAAAACTCTATTTATGGAGGTATCTATCCTGGAAAATGGTTTCTCCTACAAATATTACTGGTACTTTTGGAACGTTCTTGTGTAATGGGAATAGCATGCTCAATCAAGACCGCCGTCTCGCTGACAAACAAGGAATTAGGCGGCATATTTTATGAAGAATTCACACATCGCTTTTAATACTCAAATGCACAGCGCAGTCCATAAATAGATATTGAACCACATGAATGTGCTTCCGGTTTATTAATATCTCAAACCAACACAGTTGCGTCAGCTTATGGCTTTGTCATGTGTTTAATAAAGAGGACATAAAATTGGCAAAGCGACATAAATTACTAACAAAAAGGAAGAATTAAGTTGTGTCAGACACGAATCTCCCGGTGTAAGGTGAGCGGAGACCATGAGAAATGGCTGTTGATGTGAAATACATTTATTTGATAATTCATGATCATTTGATATTTCTAAGGAGCATCAGCTATTCTTCACACTCTTAAAGAATGAAATTTCTAATGTGACAGTGAAATTAAATGGCATCCAAAGCATCAACTTCTAGTTCCATTTATGAAATATATTTGTTCTAATTCTATTCATCCCAAACAGGCAAAATACAAGTGCAGGAACGTGAAGACAAATAATGTCATCAAATAAACGGGTATACGTACACTGCAGTGTAAAATCACTAATTTAAATTGAAATATTTTGACATGTTTACAAAATATTTTGTCAAAGGGGATCTTTTAATTCTCTACATCCTAAACAAACAAGCTGTAAAAACTCATTAAGGAAATCTATTATGTCGTATAGAAATTAAAATCATTTAAAAGACGTAGTTGTATGGGAAAAAAATGTTATTTCACAACTCCCAGATAAAAAGATCATATCTTTGTTTTTTCCTCTTTCCGAATAACACAGAAAGTCTGAACCAGACTACAGAGGAAAGGGGAACGGGGAAATCTGAGAAATAAGAAAGTAGAAAACTGGCAGCTACATCAATCTTTAATTTAGCTATTTTGATCACAGAATGGTTGGGCTAATTTCCAATTCCCAAACAAACACAACGTAAATGTGACACAAGGGAGCCAAACTTCACAATAGGAAGTCTAGTCTTCCCAAAGATTCTTGTAGCTATATTCCCTTTCGATTATTTCAAAGATTAGTCTGGTATGGTCTGAACCCATTAATTTAATGTATCAACACTTCGTTATTGAATGCATGTTCCTTTATGATAGCAACAAGAAAAAGAATATATTTGTTTTCATGAACCGCCAAGGTTATTTCTGAAATTATGAACACCAAATTATGTGGACTATTTCAGAAATGATGCAAACAAATGCACAATCTCCACAGGGCACTAAATAATAAACTGATGAAATTTGTGTAAAAGCGGGGCAGAATCATTAAAGTTGATTAGAGTGTCAGTGGATGAACAATTATGAAGTAAGAGTCTGGTGATAAATATATCATATTTCAGTTCCTCCCCCCCCCCTGATATAATCACAACAAATTTGAACTTGGACGACAAGGGAAAAGGGAATAGGTAGCAGCAATGCAAAGGTTCCGGGACAGACCTGATACAGACCAAAACATCCCAGCGGTAGTTTTCTTACAGGTCATCATAACTAAAAAGAAGAAATCTGACCTGGAATATTGGTCAGTGTGAAGTTCATTAATAATCCATCAAAAACTTTACAATATCAACTTCCAAATATACCATAATGCAAACTTCCTTTTAAAAATTCAAGTACTTTCTGTCTTAGTTCTACATTTACGCAATAATAATGAATTCATTGAGACTGTCAAAACTTAGTTATGACAGAAACCGCAAAACTTCATTATGATAGAAATCTTGTTTAAACAATGTAGTCATTCCATGATAAAAATTACCATGTTATATCATTAACCCAGTTATATGAAACCTCTTATGTATTACTTCTCTCAATAACTTTGTAAAAGGACAAGTGCTCATAATTACTTCTTAACGTAATTCATTTCTTGATAAATTGCATGTAAAATGAAAGCAAAAATGTTGTTAAGTATCCCTAACCAAGATAAATGAAACCTATTTATGCATTACGGCTGTAAAGAACTTCTTTTTTAAGGACAAGTGCTACTTATTACCTCTCAAATGAAGGGAAAAATTGTGTGTTGTGCTCTTCTGAAACTAAGCTCTGACATATTAGTATTGTATTTTGTACGATTAATTTGAAAATCAATTATAAATGAAGTCATAAAGAAAGAAATTATTAAGGTTATGCCATGTCTTATTCATGTGAGAGACAATTTGTTGTACTGAACACAAAAAGAAAGTGTAACATCCATGACAATGGATGTGATACTGAAGGTTTCCTATACAACTCGGCCCGGAGGGAGAATGAGAAATCTCATTGTAGCATCCATTTTCCATGTAGATGTGAAATCTCATAGATATAGCGGAATGTTAGGTAGAGTTGTGAGCCCCCTTATTAGCCTATACTATATTTTTGTCAAGAAGAATTGTACCATTAGGTTCCTCTCCGCGAAAACAAATATCAATCCCATGTGACAACTTTCACTTTCTTTCACACTTTACACCATTTCCTTGTTAACACATTATTGATGGTCTACTTTTACTTTTATCAGAAATGGTCTCAAGTAAACTTAGCACTGTCGATAGATATTGAGTATATTTTCTGGCTTGTTTTGTAAGAGAGATAGAAATGAAAGGGCGATAGAAATGTCAAAATTGTGGGTGCAATAATCAATCACCAAGAGCTACAAGCATACACACATCTTGTGTGGATAACAAATTTTATTATCATTTAAGATTATAACTATCAGATCTATATGTACATCAAAACTTTACAGAGTATAATACTATAATATAGATTATAACATTAGTAATATTGGGGAAAAATTGGGCGGGAGCAATTACTATCTAGGGCTCAAAATAGGCATGTTGCTTGCAAACACATATACATGTGTATGTAGTTACACAGTATTCCTGAAACTAGTTGGCAACTGTTGAACTACAATACTTGGAATCCAGTCTGCATACATTACTTGTTGCTATGTTGGGCAAACATTAGTAAGTTTTGGGCAAGCTTTCAGGTTGTCAAGAACAACCATTATACAGAGTGTGCACAAATTTTGCATCTAATAGTAAACCTGCCTATTAGAGAAAACAAACATAACTTATCACACTTTTTCCAGAATTTCTAACCAGAATATGGATAAGATGTATTTTTATGTAAATTAGAGCTTATCCCTAATCGAATATTCAAGAATTGTTGGCAAATCTACATTCTATGGCCAGTATTCTGATAGCGAGGTTTAACTTAATCCAGGTCTAAGTTATCAACATTTAGACCATTGGTTTAACTTTTGAATAGCCCAGGTCTAAATAACAATGGCTTAGTTCCGGGTTATTAAGTTAAACCCCGCTATCGATCGGAAAACAGGCAAGGGAGTTTCAATTCAAAGTATCTGAGCAGACATTTCTTCAATTTAATGTAGATTTATCCCCATTTCCCTTCATTTTGCCTCAAGGGTAATAAAACATCTTTCCTACCTCATTTTTGTCCATCTCATCCCTGAGTGCAAGAGCCTCCAAGTGAAGTTGCTCCCGATACCTTTGACTATCTCTAGCCAGCTCAAGACTCTGCTTTTCCAGTGTCTGGATCATCGACTCGCCAAGTTCAGCGTTCTTCCATGTTCTGCAGGGGAAAAAAAGAAAGTTGAATAACAGTAAAGTTAAACTTTTTTGTACCATATCATCCAGGAGTGCATGGGCCTTGAGATGAAATCATTCTTGATAACTTTGACTGTGTCTCGCCAGTTCCAGACTTTGCATTTTCAGTGCCTGTATCATCGACTCTCGAAGTTCAGAATTCATCCACATTATACATGATAACATCGAGGGTAATCCATACAAGCCATTAGCCTGCTTTGTATGGATATGCCGTGAACAGACACAATAGGATGAATTACCTGCAAATTAAATTACATCTGCAGTATAAGTCTCAAACAAGGTGCAAAAGTTGATAATTCATTATAAAATCCCACTTTTACGGCATCAAACCATTTTCATCATTTTTTCCATGTATACAGAACAAATTGTTGTAAATATTCATCTCTACAGAAATTGTTAGGTACTGTATGTGTGTAAGTGTTGTTTTAAATGTATGTATGACCAAAATGTGATTTAAATTATGCATGTATTCAAAAGCCCTTTGGAGAAGTTATCAAAATAATCCAGAAGAGCAATCTCCTGCATTAATTTTTCTTTAATATATTCCATTAACTATGTTTATTTGAACTCTCCGTTAAATTAAATGCATATGTGTAGATCAATCACTCAAAGATATTTCAGACAGATAGCAGATTAACATCATGTCAGGCTTTTGGAACAGCTAGAGGCCAGCCACTTTGAAATATGCATGAGGGATATATGAATCAATGGCCTTCCTTACAAATGAATGGTCGAGAGCATGGTTATTGTAATATTTTCTCTCAATTTTGTTTGGCTGTTTTGTTATTCACATTTAAATTTTGTCTTGTGCATATTACTGAATGGTAGGAATCTCAGTATTGTGACTCCAAAAGAAAAAGTTGCATAATTAATAGAGTCGCACAGTACATATATACATGCTAAGTGTTATTTTGCAGACTTGGAAAGAATATATGCGAATAAAATAAAGAGGATAGAATTGATTTCTGAACCATTTGTTAATTCCTTTGGGATGTCACTGAGGACAGTAAGGTGTTAAAATTTGTCTTGTCAATCGTTTTGTAATTTCTAAGCATAATTTCAACCTATAAATAGAGAGAAGATCTGATTTAGAGTTGATAAAGGTTTCATAAAGCTTATTGTTCCTCTTGTGAAATAAAAACTACCACTTAGAGAAAAACTAATCAAGTAATAAACTTATTATTTCAATGACAAAGTCTGAATCTCAGACTACGTCATATAGTCCTTACATCTGTTATGAATATACTAAAGATTGACAAGCGCTGTAAAGATACATAACATTGACTCAAATTAAAGTCAGTTATATGCGTGTCGATTATGAGCTTCTTGACAATGAAAAGATGTATATAAATGATGAGTAAGAGGTGATATGAATTAATATTTGACGATTCCTGTCACCTGTGATGGGTGCTACAGGTGGAGAGGATATAAAAAGATTTCACCTCTAAAGTGACGCAAGCATCCCAGGGCGGTGTTTCATCAAACAGCTCTGTTAGTTATGCACAACTGGGTGTAGTGGTCATGACTCTCGTCTTTCAACTAGAGGGTCGTAGGTTCGAGTCCCACCCAGGGCTTTAATTTCCTTCAGCAAGAAATTCATCCACATTGTGCTGCATTCAACCCAGGTGAGGTGAATGGGTACCTGGTAGGAATATTTATTCCTTGAAACGCCAAATGGGCTGCATGGTGGCTGCCAGGCTAAAGCCAGGGTAATAATGCTGCAATTGTAGAGCGCTTAGGGAATTCTCATGAAGAGTTGATAAGAGCTATATAAAAGCTGTTCATTATTATTATTAACTCCAAGAGAGACTGGAGTACGTTTCTGGCGAGTATAATACACATAAGATTTTTAAACATCTAGCACAAGAACTGATACCAGACGGGCATAAAGTTGTTCGTAACTTGGTGAAACACTGCCCTGGGTTGCGTTTCATGAAGCTGTGTGTATATCTATGGGCGACTCTACGAACGATTGGTGATCCTTTCTTCAGTGCGATTCAGCACTAGTGGTTATCATGGAGGGCAAAAAAGAGTCACCGGTCATTGGCATAGTCGTGCGTAGATTTACGCACAGCTTAATGAAATGCAACCCTGTTTGATAGCATGTAGGATGTACAGGAACTTCATAGAGCAAAAAAACAACATTTGGTTGCTCTCCTATGCCATTCTCATGCCCTGGTCACATAGGACCCCGGAAGCAACACGATTCACCCCGACTCGTTGTTCTGGGGCAGTTAACTGTCAATTAACAAAGAGTCGGGGTGAATCGTGTTNAATTGTAGAGCGCTTAGGGAATTCTCATGAAGAGTTGATAAGTGCTATATAAAAGCTGTTCATTATTATTATTAACTCCAAGAGAGACTGGAGTACGTTTCTGGCGAGTATAATACACATAAGATCTAGCACAAGAACTGATACCAGACGGGCATAAAGTTGTTCGTAACTTGGTGAAACGCTGCCCTGGAAGCTGTGTGTATATCTACGGACGAGTCTACGAACGATTGGTGATGCTTTCTTCTGTGCGATTCAGCATTAGTGGTTATCATGGAGGGCAAGAAAGGGTCACCGGTCAATAGCAGAGTCGTGCATAGATTTACACACATCTTTTTAATGAAATGCAACCCTGTTTGATAGCATGTAGAATGTACAGGAACTTCATAGAGCAACAAAACATTTGGTTGCCCTCCTATGCCATTCTCATGCCCCGGTCACATAGGACCCCGGAAGCAACACGATTCACCCCGACTCGTTGTTCTGGGGCAGTTAACTGTCAATTAACAAAGAGTCGGGGTGAATCGTGTTGCTTCCGGGGTCCTATGTGACTAGGGCTTTAAATAAAGGCATCAGTCGGTTGGAAAAGGGGTTTTTTTTCAACCACAATTCACAGAATTCATGAAAAAAAAAACAAGACTTAGGACTGAAAAGCCCAAACATCTGAAAAAATGACTATTCAATTTGAGTTCCACATTATTGATTATGCATAGATAATTTTCGACAAATTTTGAATATATGTACATGTTTGTTACTTGTGCTAATCCTGTATGCAAATATACAATGTATACAAAAGCCACCTCTCTTTTACTAATCACGAACAAAGTTTTGAAAATCCTGTTTCTTCTCCATTGTACAATTGACAATGGTGACTTGCTATTTCTTTGCAATGATTCAGGATAAATGACAAGAATAATTGATAGTGTGAATTCTATAATGAGTGAGGTTTGGGAAATGACTGATTATTTAGGAAGGGAATACTGGAAACTGATCAAACTAGTTGTAAATACTGAATGCCTGTTTCTTTGAAAATAATTTTCAACAAATTATTTCTCTATCCCAGTAAGCCTGGATAAAAGCTGAATATACAACTTTTAGCAGATGATCTGATGATGACAGACATATTCATGCAAATGTTCTTTTCGGTAAACTGTTCATTTTTTCATTTAAACATGAAAATAGTAACAAGTATATCTGGGAAAGTATAAAATTCTAAGGGTTTGTGGATGAAATGAAGAACCAAATATCAATTTTTAATATTTTATCTACTTTGTGCCCCATGTACATGTACCTTCTCCTTCAAGTCTGTTTAATACAGATACTTAGGGATTTTCCAAATAAACTATTATTTTCAGTCCAACTTTTCAAATAAAGGATGACGAGGAAACAAAGAGAATCAACAAGTATTATGGAGCAGGAAAAGTGGAGCAGTTCTTTGCACTTTCAGCAGCAATTCAAATTTAGCTCTAGCCTAGGACAGGGCATTGGAGTAGAAAAATAGTAATGAATACCCAAATATGCAGTGGTGGTTCCTAAATTTCTAAAGCTCAGATTTCTTTACAGAAAATTTGGTAGTACATGAACCACAATAAATCTTCGGGCAGTCTGGCACTGAAGTCATATGCTGGGTTACACACAAACTAGGTGCGTTCGCACTAACGTGAATTAACGCGATCCTAACATGGAGGTTCAAACATCGATGTCAGGATCACCATCATTTTTTCTTTAATTTTATTTTAAAATCACAACACTTTGAAGTGCAGGTATACACCAGTTTCTGGTGATATGGATCACGATCCATGTCACACTTTAGAGCATGATCATTCGGAAATATCTCATTGCCGATGTAATCGATCCCACAATTCAAGGCACATTACGAGAATTCCACTGAGTACATAGTGTGCAGTGATTATTTTGATTTATGGATTGCTTTATTTCTCGGTTGTCTGAGAATTATTTTGCCATATATATATATTTGCTTTATTTGTCATACATTTTATTCAATTCAATTAATTTTCCAGTTTGGACATGGGCAGTACGCTCTTGTCATTCTTTTAAGTCTGGGAAACTGGATCATGATTTGAATCACCTCTCAAGTGTGAACGCTAGCTGAATAGCATGTTTGGATTGCAATCCAAATCACTTTGATATCGTAGTGGGAACGCCCATACTTTGTGCACAAGTATTCCACTCGGACTGTTATAAAATAGTTATTGAACAGGGAGATTAGAAATACTTCTAAAGCAAACTTGAGCTCAAATTTCTTGACAAAGTATGGTATCATATATACCTATAGTATGAAACACCAATATAATCATCCGGCAGTCTGGTTATATATTGATACAGACAAGCATGACTTTTTATAGCTAATCTGACATCGACTACTGAATAATGTGTTCAAGTATTTCTGCTCAAACTACCTATAAAAAGAACAAAGCTTTGAAAAGGGAGATTTGAAATATTCGTGAGTTTATAATGCATACTACAAATTTCTTGAGAGTACAGAATTTTATATGCATAAACATAATCTTTGGGAAGTGTGGCAATGTATCAATGAAAACAAGCATGATTTTTCGCATGGCCAACTTGAAATCGAATCCCATTTCACACATACACGTAAGAATACATAAATACAAGTATGTTGTTGCTCAGTAAGACAATGAAAGTACAGTCTAACCTCGTTATAACGAGGTCATTGGGATCAGAGGAATTACCTCTTTATATTGAGACCTTGTTATATCAGGGTCAAAATACAATAAAATACAAAGAGATGGGACCAGGAAAATTACCTTGTTATAACGAGAGCTTGTTATATCAGTGCTCTTTATAACGAGGTTTGACTGTACAAAGAGATGGGACCAGGAAAATTACCTTGTTATAACGAGAGCTCGTTATATCAGTGCTCTTTATAACGAGGTTTGACTGTATGACAAAAATACAAACAAAAGGTTAATGGAAAAAGTGTGATTTGAAATGTATCTGTCAGTCTATTTTTTAATTAGCTATAAAAAAGAAAAATAAAGCATTTCTATTTGACAAATCTTCATAACAAAGCTTGAAAATGTCACAGAGGGACATTAGATACTGCACTTTTACTGCTCTCTGCCCCCCCCCAAAAAAAAACATCCTTTCAATTTGATGTACATGTAGGGTCTATCCAATGTAGGGTTTATATAATGATTCACAGGAGATTAATAAAAGAGACTATTTAAGGGTATAAGTTCTGGTTTCTAATCTGTCAGCTGAAATTTTTAGCAAAGACGAGGAAAAATAATCCATAATTTCTAGAGACAACTTTATGACATCAGCCATTTTTACGGGACCCTTTAAACCTGGACCAGGTCAGGACAGTAGATGTCAACTGTAAGTCACTCTGTGCCGATGACGATTCAGAATATCCATCATTAAAATTTTTCTAATCTGTCAACTGGAGTTTGGGGGCAGAGAAAAAGAATTAATCCACAATTTCTGTAAACAACTTTATGATCTCAGACGATTTGATGGGAACCTTTAAACCTGGACAACGTAAGGACAGTACACATCAACTGTCAGTCACCCCGTGCCGATGACGATTAAGGGAGGTTACGCCATAGCAAGCGCAGGCCATCGTAATGAGGTAACATGGTCCGGCATTCCGAATCGCCCTTAGCCAGACCAAAATAAATGGGATCCATTACAGTTAATAGGCCAACTAACTCATCACATGTGTATTAGGGTCTCTGAAGGTGGTGTTACATTATCTTACTATTTTATCCAAACCAGCCTTGTTCATCATCATTTTCAAGATTTTTTAGACCATTAAAAATGTCTCCAACATGCAAAGTATCTAGACTAGAATGTGTATCAGGAAGGTTCGATAGTCACTTTCAGATTTTTATTAGGTCTAAATTTACCTGGGCTAATTGCTATGGAGATCAGCTTCATGAATAAATTTACTCAAGCTAAAATTTTGAGTATGTGTTGAAAGAGTGAATTAGCTGGATTATTCATGAAATATTGACACTTCATTAATGGCCCTTCATTCATGTTAAAACATTTCTGCTTTGACAATTTAGTAAACAATCTGATCAAAAGAATTCAAGTAAATCCAAACCTTGAATAATGTGGACATAACCCTGTTGCTAACTTCATTTCTGCCCTTTTTAATGCTCTTGTCCAGCGGAAGGAAAATAACATTTTGAACATGTGTTCCATGCATACATGCTACAATGGATAGGTCTATGGTTCTAATGAGTATCTTGGGATATAACTTTTAAGGTTAACCCACAACTTTGGTTCAGAAAAGTGTGCCAAACTTTTAATTTGAAAGTTTATTCTAATTGAAGATTGGCAAATTGAAAATGCTTTTCAAATGTCATCCTGCTATATATGAACAACCTGAACAGTTAGAAAAATATCAAGAGTAATGAACGTATTTTCCTCTCAAATTTTTATGTGTGTGTATGTGTACATGTATGCATGCATTTGTGTGTGTGTCTGTCTGTGTTTTTCAAGTAAAGAGTCAGAAAAATAATTTTAGAAATGTTAAGTTTATGTAGGATGAATACACATGCCCTCCTTCATCGCCATGATTTTCATACAAATAAACAATTTTCATTCCTCTGTACATTAAATAAAGTTATCACACGAAAACGCCGTCCCTACTTTGCTTTGAACAGAAAATATAGGGCAGATGTTCATGCATGAGGATTTCTACAGAACTTACGTGAACAAAATGTTATTCTATTCTTTATTTTTATCAGAGCAATTGTAAACGGTCAAATAAGGTTTGATTTTATCCTGTCTGCTTTCTCTTTCTGTCACCTCATGTTTAGATTGACGCTTTACATGTACTTCTGTTTTTCAGTCCAGGTGTGAATAATCTCAAACTGACAGTCTTTTGACCTTAAATGACCCCTAATTTATATATTTTTCTCAAAAGGAAGCCCCTAATAGCCCCATCTGTTGGCACATATATATATTTTTGCCCCTATGTCTGCTGCTTGAAAGAACAGGCATATAATCGGGTTGAAGTTTAGGTCCAGTAAACCTGGGCAGTGTTTCACCAGGTTAAGAAAGACTTTACAAATGACTCGTATCAGTTTTTGGGCTTAATAATTGATAGTCTTTCGAGAATTCAATGCAACTTGGTGAAACACACCCACAACTAAAGTGCCTGTAACTCCAGGAAGAGATAATTTCCTAACAAGTAACCCTGAGGGTATCTGTCTATTGAAAAAGGTAACGATTTTGGTTTAAACCAAAGTTTGAGGTCTCAATTCGGAGTATACATGTATGCCATGATGCAACAGTTCAAAAAAAATTATACTCAACGATTCAATTTTGGCAAAATTGCCCTAAGTAACTCAACATCATCATGCCCACTTTGGACAGAGCAACTTTTATACATACTCTAACATAAAGTTTGTTCTACAAGGGTACACAAAGCTTGCCCAACATACCAACAAATAATGTCTGGAAACTTGATTCTACTTGTAAGTATTCTAGTTCAGTTGTTTCTAACAGGTTAAGGAATACCATGTACACTGTAACTACAAGTATGTTTGAATGCCAAGTATATATTGTATACACTTTATAGTAAACTGGCCAATGCAGTGAGTGAAGAAAAGATGTTTTTGTGAGAAATGAGATAATTAGGCAATTTTAATGGTTAAAAGTTTGAGGAGTATATACACAATTTATGAATCATGCCTCTGTAGAGCTCAAATGGGACAAAATAAATATAAAAGCTGTTAAAATCTGCTTCATATTTGCTTACAGAACTTCTTATTTTCCTACAGGTTGAGAGGTCTATAAAAGTGCTGTGTCCCCAGTGTCCTATTCATCTATTTTTAGGCACAACCATTCATTTGATATTGGTGTCAGTAAAAAGTTAAACGAAATAACAGAATCCAAATTTACTTTTCCTTTCACTTAGATTCGTCACTTTGCAAGTTGATAATTTGTGATACTGTATATTTAAAGTCTGAAGGAAATGGATTCCACAGTGGCAGTAGCACCAACTTGCTAAGTGACGTAAAATCAAAACCAGACAAATAAAGGAAGGAGATAAAAACCCTGTTCTTCTAATCAAATAAGGAAGATTCTCCTGTGCTCAATCTAAAAGAAACTGGACCTCTTTTTCGTCATTTACATGTATTTGTAAATATCATGATCAACTCATATAATATTACACGTTGGAGAAAACATAATTTTGCACCAGAAATTTCAGTGACATAAAACTTTATAATATGTGAAAAAGAATCAATTGATCTTTGGTTACATAGAATTGTTGTGACAAATAGACAAGTCACTTGGACAGTCCTGCTGGAGTCATGTATTGGAGAAAACATGTGAAGCCCCCCCCCCCCCTCAAAAAAAAAAGAAAAATGTTTTGAGAATTTTTCCTTTATATAATAATAATAATAATAATAATAATTGCATTTATAAGGCGCTTTATACAGGTGTTTCAAAGCGCACATTTACAATAATTTACTTTGTAACATTAAAAAACGCTTTCAACACTAGTTAAATGTTCTGGTTTTACAGCAGCAACATGGGCATATACTGATATACATTTCTGATATTTCTTCCTCCGTTCTCGTTTTATCAACAACAACAAAATAGCTTACTCTGATATCAGGATCTTGAATTTGAAACATACTTTTTTGGAACAGCTTTTGCATGGCTTCCCACTTTTTTTGTAATGAAATTTGCATTCACTGTGAGCAAACGCGACAAATGCCTGGTACAAAATAATCAACCTATTTTTAAGTATTAACAATAGCTAGATGAAAACAAAATACATTTCCATCCTTTTCAATCTGTGGAAAAATGTTGAAAAAAAGTTGCACCTGGGATTTTCTTTCATGATCATGAAGCTATTGTAAATGCTTGAATGAAGTCGTTTTTCTTTGTCCCTTCAGCTCACAGTGATAGCCAATTCACCATTGATTTCTTACAGGTTTTACATAATGCAAATAAGTAACGGTATCTTCGAGATTTCTGCTCACGAAAAAGGTGAAGGTTGGAGCAAGTGAGGAGACGAATACTTACATTCTTCCAGATTTGCGCATTATATCCACCCATTTCTCTCTGTCGTATTCTGAGTCTGTTGCAAGATATATTGATCCCTGAGTTAAGAAAAAGAAAAAAATGAATAATGCAAAGATTATTATCATTCCAAGAAAAACACGTTATGTCGTAGATCATCAGACTATTTTGTTGTATTCTGAATCTGTTATCACATCTCCATGTGGGGACCAGACTATTATGTTCAATAATGATATTCCGCTATGCACATTTGTCTACAAGCAAAGCATTATCATACAAAGTTCATAATTTTTGCTAGAAAATTTCCATTTTGTGGAAGCTCCTATCAATGACAAACATTACAACATCTGCCTTTCATAGGGGGTGTTGTTCAAAATTTGTAATTGATCGTAAGTTTCAGTTGATCAGAACGTGCCAATCAAAATCATTGTGCATGCACGTCTGTGCGCATACCATGCGCGAATGAAAATGTGTGGTACAATTTTCAAAGTTGCAGTTGATTTGCAGTCGATTTTGAACAACATCCCCATACATAATTCATTTGAAGCAGAGAGAATAATATGTCTACACAGTCTTCCCAAGAATACACAATAGACAATAAGACTGCAAGATTTAATATTTAAAAATCACTATGAACATACATGTACAGGGAAAAAAGAGGACAAAAAAATCCCTCATTCTAATCCTCCCCATCAATGAATAAAGGAAATAGACCCTGATGTTTAAAAAACAGATGGGTATAACCTGATCTAGTTATATTTTTCTTTTAAAGAATAACAAGAAATGTAATTTCTTTTGTCATAATTAGACCAATAATATGTGTATTATTTTTCCACTCTCTGTCCGTCATCGTTCATAGTGACTGTGCGTTATAAATATCTTATCTCTGCTGAATAGTCTTTCACAATGTAGGTGTCTATGATTTCTATTTATCAAATAAGAAATGACGTCAATTCGACCAATTTCATTTCGCGGCGCGTACCTGGTAGGAATGTGCATAAATCAATTGTTATCAGTTCATGAAAAATGCTGAATGCATAAATCACAAAATGTGCACTGTACTGACACATGAGGTTCTGGTTGCAATATGACAAATCACAGAAATATTTCTTATAAAAGGCATGTACACACTTAATGTTGTTCTAAGATAAAAACTTGGTACTGTATTCTCTTTTTCTTGAGCGTAAGCCTACACTATAGGATATATTTTAACTCCGAGCTAAACCAGCTAGCGTAAAAAAAACATAAACAGAAGCGAGGGGCAGTTAGCCCTCAAAACCTGAGACATAGCCCCCATAAAAATCAAAACAACGGCAGAAAAATAAAAAATTTGTATGAATCAAAAAATTTAATGCCTCTGTCATCAATTTATCTAGGCAATCTATGTTTCCTTTGTCCCATTAATGACTAAATGACAACACGACAAGTACCAGGTAGTCTTTTTTTGACAGAGTTGTAAATATTTAGTTCAAATATTACTGTTTGAAAATACAAGATAACCTTTAACTCTTTGTACTACCTTCTTTTTTGAAGTACATTCATGTGTACATAACTTGATAACAACCAAATCGCACACACCAGACATGCTTTACAATTGGAAAAGATAATCGGTTTATTTCATGGCAAAAATCTTGAAAATAGTAGCTCTTGATTCACATGCAGTGTAAGCTACTGTAAAAGCTGACATTTTTGCTGCGATTTTATTTTCCCAAATTGGGCAACCTTGAATTCGTGAAAATTTTCACTCATTAGAATGCCCATAGACATGTGTGTAATAATATTTCAAAGCATGAAAATTACAAACTCGCTAATGAGTGAAAATGTCTGAAAATCAGGGAATTCATTAAAAATTTATGTGCGTTGAAATATGCCTTACAGTACCCTATGCCCTTCTGAAACTTTTTCTAGTTTTTGGGGGCTGATTGCTCGAAATGGTCTTATCCTCTTCATGCTAAGACATCTTGACTTCTTGTGCCATCCTCGTAACATAGACAATAGCATCGATAAGACTATGTTAAGAGGGTAGCGCAAGAACTTATGTCGCCTTTATAGCATGAAGAGGATAGCTAAGACCATTTCGAGCAATCGGCCCCAGTTTTCTATCCCATTTAATGAAACTCGTCAGTTGTCAACCAGAAATCCTCACAGTTCAGAACCACACACATGTGCATTGAACAATTTGTATTTTTATCTTCAATGCAAAGAGATGACACATGCCATGACAGACTTTAGTGATAAGGAACGCATACCTGCTCTTTATCATGTTTACAAATCAAATAAGTGCAAATCTTTATTGACATCTACATGTAATGTCAAATCACAGAGCACTGATCTGGGTTGATATTCTACTAGCCCATTTTTACGTACAACAGGCCAGTGTTCCCATTATTTGGGGAGAACAAAATTTCCTGATTTTTACCTGATTTTTTTCCTCATGAATTTTGAAGATTCCATTTCAAATTTTTTTAAAAATACTTCATTAATTTCAACCTACTTTGATGAATCCTCAATAACCAAAAGGACAATAGCTACAACCCCCTTATTTTTTCCTAATTTGTGGGATTTTTCCAGGTTTTCCAGGTCCTACGTATAATATGATCTACAGGCCATGTCAGTATCATACAGGTGTACATGTAGATTCCAACCACTATATCATATTCTTTGCTTATTTCATTTCATAAGCAATATTTGAAATCTATGGACATCAATTCAGTTCTATCTAGAGCATGACTATACCATTGTGCATACACCTGTCTAACTGAACAATCCATGCCATTTGGTCAAGTATTTCTTTGTATCTCATCTGCAACTTTTCTTGTATATTTCAAAAGATAGTTGGTGTCTGTGGATAAAATGGATTATTCGTAAAGGTATGATGCATTATGGTACCTGTTTTGTTCAGTTCTGAATTTGTTATTTTTATCTATAAAAGTGAGTACTCCCTGATGAAGTTAAAGGTAATAGAGATAGAATATGATTTAATTTTGCATTTCACCAGTGTACTACTTGCTATGTTAGGTTTATTNTGACACATGCCATGACAGACTTTAGTGATAAGGAACACATACCTGCTCTTTATCATGTTTACAAATCAAATAAGTGCAAATCTTTATTGACATCTACATGTAATGTCAAATCACAGAGTATTGCTCTGGGTTGGTATTCTAAACCCATTTTTATGTACAACAGGCCTGGGTTTCCATTATTTGGGGAGAACAAAATTTACTGATTTTTACCTGATTTTTGTCCTGATGAATCTTGAAGATTCCATTTTAAGTTTGTATAGATAATTTATTCATTTCAACCTATTTTGAAGAATCCTCAATTACCAAATGAATAATGTGTAAAATCCCCTTAATTTATTCCTAATTTGTGGGATTTTCCCGGTTTTCCAGGTCCTACACTGTAGGTCTAATATGATCTACAGGCGTCATAAGCGATATTTGAAATCTATGGACATCAATAGGCGGGTTTACTAATATATTCAAATTTATGTGGGTTTCTTGTCAACAAACTTTGTTTCATAGTATTCCTTAAACCAGATGATAACAACAAGATTACAATATTTGGAATCCAGTTTGCATACATTACTTGTTGCTTTGTCGTGCAAGCTTTGGGCAAGCTTTAGGATTGTCAAGAAGAACTTTTTTGTTAGAGGTATGCATAACATTTGCATCTATTAGTAAACCTGCCAATTCAGTTCAATCTAGAGCATGAATATACCATTGTGCATCCACCTGTCTACCTGAACAATCCATAGCATTTAGTTATGATATCTTTGTATGTTGTCTGCAACTTTAATTTGTTGGTAAATTTAAAAAATATAGTTGGTGTCTGCAGATAACACTGAATATTTGTACAGGTATGATGCATTATAATACCTGTATAATATTATAATACCTGAAGTTTAAGATAATATAGATAGAATGTGGTTTCATTTTGCATTTGAGCAGTGTTCTAATTGCTATGTTGGATTTCTTTGTTTCCAATGCATCAGTCAAGAATTTGTATTATAGACAAGTATTTTTAATAAAATGTCTAGGAAGTCAGACAAATGACAAATGATTCAACTTACGTTGAGGTCATCATGGACGATTCTGAAGGCACACATCTTGGTGGGGTCATTGACAAGCTCAATCAGGGCTCCACCCAGCGGAATCACACCCTGTAGGAGTCAAAGGGCAGGAAACAGATAGTAGAGTCATCAGAAGAGATGGAAAAGGAGAAATTGGGAGAGAGAGGGGGAGAGGGAGGAAGGGAGAGAGAGCGAGAGAGAAGGGGAAGAGAGGGAGAGAAGGGGAAGAGAGAGAGAGAGAGAGAGAGAGAGAGAGAAGGGGAAGAAGGGAAGGATAGAAAAGGCAAGAGAGGGGGAGAAAGAGAGCGTGGAAGATAGAGAGAGGGGCGAGGTAGAGAGAGGGGAGAGGGGGAGAGGGAGAGGGGGGTAAATGGGGGGGGGGGCATAGAAGGAAAGAGAGAGACAGAGAGGGAGAGGGGGAGATAAAGATAAGGAGATAGAGAAACAGATAGAGGGAAAGAGAGAGGGAGAGACAGACAGACAGACAGACAGACAGACAGACAGACAGACAGAGGTGGATGGAATGGAATAAACAGATGACAGCTGAGTTCAAAGGCAAGTTCAAATTTACAGGTAAATGGTACAATAGTCTTTTCCTTGGCAGAATACAGTATGCACACTGCAGGATTTCAAGAACCATTGGAAAATCATTTGATCTACATTTGAACAACCAAAAAAGCTTTTGAACAACAAAATAATTCATAATTGCTTTAATAATGCATGTTCATGAAGCAAGCTACAGTGTAGACAATATACGATGGCACATGGTTTTGTTTGACTTCAGGGACTGTAATATTTAGCCACTGAATAATAAACTGTGTTCATATGGAAACGATATCACTCATATGAATGTTGCTGATGTTCGCAAAAATTAGTAAAATCTACATGTATAGAATGATGCTTGTGGTCTACATAACTGATAATGAGTTCTGCATCATAAATAAAGAGTAAGTGGTAATTACAGCTTTATGTACTCTCTCTTTCTCTCATAATGAACTACTGTAAAAAATCATTAATTTTAGCTTATACAGATTTGAGAAAATTCATTGAATTTTACACATTAGCTAGTTATTAATTTCACGTTTGGAATAATTATCATAGACAAGTCTTAGCGAATTCATGGTAACGAAATTCATGAAAATAAAACCCTTAAAATTTTCAGCTCATATAATATTGTAATACTTATTTTAGACCATTTCTAAATGAATCATCTAAAGCAGACAAGATGAATTCAAACCAAATTCCATGACACATGCATAGGACAAAGATCAAAGAACTGAGATCACTGATTGTGACAATAAGCATTTTGCCAAAACATCCTACTCAGTCACACAATTTGGTTTCGAACAAAAATATTTTCTGATTGTTAGTGTAGTGTGTGTTGAGTGACGTCAGTCCACTTTGTATTCTTCGCTAGAACATAAAGGATTCAAATCTGGGATTGAACAGGAAATGCCCAGACGATCTTACTTTCAAACCCTTGTCTACAAAAAAGTTAGAGGTCCAAACCTTTCAAATAGATAAAGGTATGGCGTTCTTTAAAAAGTACAGGTTGTAAGGGAAGTCATATAAAACGCAATTTAATTGAAAAAAAAAACTAAATCTAGAAAGATTACAACACCAAAAAATGATAATCCTCCTTTACATGCACAATATAATGAATGGGTTATGAATATATTATAAAACATTGTTGAGGATCTCATTTTTATACTCCCTTTGAAAAGTTGATGTTCACTTGATTATGTTGAAATGCAAAAATTTGATATGTTTTTTAATTTTGTTTGCTTGAATTCATTCCTTCCAAACAAAAGGTTCATTACTCATAATTTGATACAAATAATGAACAAAAATGAGAAGTTATTATTATTCAATTATGAACTTAGAATTTGATTCCTGTTCTCTTTTCTCAGACATTTTTCTTTTTGTACACAATGTATATTGAAAGGATAGCAAGTCATCATTGCTAGACAGTCAGTAACCCTTCATCTACAAAGGAGAACATTTCGACTTAAAAAACGGTGATGAAGATGCGAAGAGCCTATACACTGGACATATAAATGTAGCCTACAGTGTACATCCATTATCACATTCTAAAAATAATCAGAACCAGTTATAAACATTGTACATTTCTGTGTGGTATTCATTTACTTTTCTTGTACACATGTGCTGACCTTTTCTTACCTTTCCATTCTACCCACACTTTCCTCCCCCACTCACCCCTTCCATATCCATTTCATATGATCTATTCATTGCTTATTTGCATAATAAGATTGGAAAATGCTGATCTAAAAATTTCATTTTTTTACCTTGTTAAAAGCAGGTGAACACACAGTCTGCTTTGAATTCAACCATGTACAACTGGAGCATATTTATCAAAGACCAACTTTGAACTTTGTCCCATTGATTGCAAACAATGCGGATACAATATATATTCTTTTTTAAATAGTTGG
This sequence comes from Temnopleurus reevesii, assembly GCA_036244855.1. Taxonomy (NCBI): domain Eukaryota; kingdom Metazoa; phylum Echinodermata; class Echinoidea; order Temnopleuroida; family Temnopleuridae; genus Temnopleurus; species Temnopleurus reevesii. The sequence continues at coordinate 30,482 of BQKZ01000994.1, forward strand.
TTGCGGTTTTAACCATGGACCTGTTTTATCCAGGAACAGAGGCCATATGAAAGACAGTTGAAGGGCAGTTAAGTGGTACATGTACACTGGACTCATTTAGTACCTCAAAGCCCAAATTGGCTTTCGTAAAAAAAATTCAAATGCAAATTACATGTATATGGGATGTTTATAACAGCATACATCTGCAATACATTGTGAGATCATTGCATAATATGTTTATGAACTTACATGTATCTCTTCGAAAATCATTTGTCTGTTAAAATATAGTTAGCAACCTCCCTTAGTAATAACAATATTTTTTAGTTTTTCAGTTTATACAGCTGTAATTTTATTAAATCTCATTCATTCTTCACATATCCATGATACTTTATTTCATTTCATTGAGATTTCAAGACAATTTTTTGGACTTGAGCTATAAACACTTCTAGTGTACTTCCAGTTGTTTGAGTGTCCGATTGGTCCGGTTTGAATATACTTTGGAATTTATACCTTTCAATCAGATGACATGCAATATTCTAGAAATTTATTTAGTATTGTTCATCATGAAGGATAAACATTTGATATCTACCATTGTTTGACTTTAAAATTGTTGCAAAATCATGTTAAAATTTCATTTTTGTACAGCATCCTGACAACAATGTAATTAAGAATAGCAAAAAGTAATTCAACCTCCTGGAAAATAAAAATGACTCCAGGCAGATCTTTAATAAATTTGATATTTCTACTAACTAGTAGTATCCCTGACCCACTTTTCTATCAGTAAAATAACATAGATTCATAACCTGAAAGTGAAACTTCAATTACTAACTTCGCACATCGGATACATTTAATTATACTGTACTTCTATGGCTAAAATGTTCTGGCTTGGCAAACAATCACTCCATGAAGATGATTTACAGTGAATACATGTTCAGAAACATTGACAACAAATTTTCATCAGAATTAATTGGTAATTGTCTTGGTAGTCTGTAGAGGTACACGTACAGGTACCTTCGGATTGAAGTACATGTATGCAGTTTATAAACTGTACAGGGAATCATTTTCCTGGTATCGCATCGCAACTTGCTACATGTATGCATTTTAGCAAGATTGCTATACAAAAGATGTTTTGTAAATAGCAACTTTTTCATATATAGAATTGTATAGTAAAGGTTTTAAAATTTCTCTGTGTCTCAAACTGCTGAATAAAAAGAAATATTATTCCCTGTTGTATTCACAAGAGTTGAGGAATGAGGACCTTTACAACGCCAATTATAATATTTCAATGTCAGGAACACACTATTTTGTTATTGCTTGCTGGTCTATATGAACAGCACAGTTTGCTACTGTTATGCATTGTATCTGTCAGTGTACAAACATTGCTTGCAGTATGCCTTTTGTTATGATGAGACGCAAAAACAAAATCTGTATTTCTTTCTATTATTCATTGTCATCTTCCGATCACGATGTGTAAATAGTCATGGCTATCTGATTCTTGTAATGAGCATGCAAGTCTAATATATTATTGACTATCAACTCACATATTTGTAGCTTTTCGTACATATACTTCTAATCATGTCAGTGCCATGATATTTTGCCTACAAATGGAGATCAGCTGTCCAGATTTTTTGTTATACGATGACTTTTTTTGCAAATGGAGAGGAGGGGGTAGTCAAATTTGAAAAAGAGTTTCCAAGTTTCATAATAATCCACTGTAATAAACGGTATACAGGTATCTATAATGATGATAGATTCTGATATTTAATCCCTGACTACTTTTTCATACATATTTACGAAAACATACATTACATTATGATCATAAGTTACTGAAAATGTTAGTGATCATCTTATCTGAATAGAGTCAGTGTGCTCACAAATCTAAATTTCTGTAAATTCTTTGAAAGTTCATTAAATAGGATATTTATCGCAATATTGTACTACACCATGAAATGTAATAACTGTGGTTACTATAGATTTCCATTCATTTACCTTTGGATGCATGTTGAAATGACGCTTTCTCTCAAAGTCTCGTTTCTCATTCTCAGAGTAGTACAGCAGGAACCCTTCCTTTATGATGAAAAATCTAAAAAAGGAGACATAATATTAAAGTAGGAACAAATTATAAAATGTATACAATGAACTGAAATAGTATTCACCAAAGAAATAACTACCATCAGATGCATAAAATATTCATTAGCCTTCACCATGAAATTTGTTGAATACTTCAGTTCATATACATGTAGGTTTTCTGTATTGAACAAGAGGTTTCATTTGGCTATTTCATTTACTCTGAACATGGTCAATGCAGTAAAACCAGTCTTGACAGCCACCTGTCTACAGTGGCCACCTAAATTTATTCCCTGAAGACACATGTATGATTGTGCGACTGTCTATAGAGGTCACCACAGTAAAGTGGCCACTTTTTGTTTCCCCTTGATTGGCCTCTATGGACAGGTTTGACTGTACAGGTATAATCAAGTTTCAAATAATTGAAATACAAATTGCCTCTAATGTGCTACAAATTGAATGATTAATACATACAGGTACATACATGAAGCCATGTTATTAAACATTGGCCTAGATACACTGTATGTGAAGATATAGAATGTGCAATTTAAATTGACTCCATAATGGCAGACACTTTGTACCATGAAAAAAAGAAATCTGGTCAAAGGGCCTTGTGCAACTTTTGCTGGTCATAATCACACATTCAGTGTTGTGTACAACCCATTTTCCTGTCATCAAACTAAACAAGCTGAAACTACATGTACATGTATATACTTCTGATGCAATATAATTATGCCATAAAACAAGAGTACAAGTAGAGGTATTGAAATGTATTTACGATGTACAGTTTACATTGTTCTAATTGTCTTTTACTACATGCAGCCACTGGATCATTTATTTTCAATGACATGAATGCAATTGCCACTTACAGTAATTGCGAAATAGTGTAAACCTTAACAACTATTACAGTGAATGATGTTCAATCAAATAAAGTGAATAAAAAACACTATCCATTGTTACTGGTCACAATCACACATAAATATTACATTCAGTGTCAACCCATTTTCCCTTTTCTCAAACAAAACAAGTGAACATTACATACACATGTTGTACTTCTGATGCAATGTAAATCATTCCATAAAAAGTTCAATTCAAGGTCAATGTAGGGAAATGTATGTATTAAATTGCACATTGTTCTAATCATGTTATAAAGCAGTTTCAGTTTCAAATACTTAAGTGAATAAAAATCACTGGTATGGTCTGCCAGAGTGAAAACATTAGATATACATGTGATGTGATATGGCTATGCATAAATTTGATTTCCTAAGGAACATACACTGTATGAAATGTGCATTCATCTTTTTCAATTGATTGACATACACATTAAATTTCATAATTCATGTCAATAAATAGACATTAATTCAAATTGAGAATGGGTCATCCCCATACACGAGTGTGCCCCTCTGATAAGGGCAAGGAACATGCTGCCGAGGATTAAATGACAGGTTGAGACCTCAAACGATCCTACGAAAGGGGCAATACGTAAACCGAGTCTAGCAGCCTAACAACATTGGACAGATTATGTTGCCAACTTGGTGAACCAGTGACTCAGTCCTGAGATGGTCAAATCTGAGGGTCAATGCTGGGTTGAAGCAACAGTATGATATTTTATGTAATGCTACCAAGTGTATATTCAGAAAAATAATTTCCGACACCCAAAATTGTGCTGAATCTGATCTACATGTATATGATTTTGTNTCCATTGTTACTGGTCACAATCACACATAAATATTACATTCAGTGTCAACCCATTTTCCCTTTTCTCAAACAAAACAAGTGAACATTACATACACATGTTGTACTTCTGATGCAATGTAAATCATTCCATAAAAAGTTCAATTCAAGGTCAATGTAGGGAAATGTATGTATTAAATTGCACATTGTTCTAATCATGTTATAAAGCAGTTTCAGTTTCAAATACTTAAGTGAATAAAAATCACTGGTATGGTCTGCCAGAGTGAAAACATTAGATATACATGTGATGTGATATGGCTATGCATAAATTTGATTTCCTAAGGAACATACACTGTATGAAATGTGCATTCATCTTTTTCAATTGATTGACATACACATTAAATTTCATAATTCATGTCAATAAATAGACATTAATTCAAATTGAGAATGGGTCATCCCCATACATGAGTGTGCCCTTCTGATAAGGGCAAGGAACATGCTGCCGAGGATTAAATGACAGGTTGAGACCTCAAACAATCCTACGAAAGGGGCAATCGGTAAACCGAGTCTAGCAGCCTAACAACATTGGACAGATTATGTTGCCAACTTGGTGAACCAGTGACTCAGTCCTGAGATGGTCAAATCTGAGGGTCAATGCTGGGTTGAAGCAACAGTATGATATTTTATGTAATGCTACCAAGTGTATATTCAGAAAAATAATTTCCGACACCCAAAATTGTGCTGAATCTGATCTACATGTATATGATTTTGTATAGTACTTAAAACATTTTTGCAGTATTCACTGTGCAAAGCTACATTGTATACAAAGAAAAAAGATACTTAGAATATGATAGTATTTGACAGTATTTTGCTGATCAAATAGCAATTTTCATCAAATTTAACAGAAAATCCAATATCGTGCAGCAAAATCTTATACCTACATGCATTTAGCAAGCATTAAAGGCCTAAATTCCTGTTTGTTCTTATTTTTTATATTCATGTTAATAAATCAGAAGTATTGGTTACCTGATATCAAGTCATTTATCAGTAGAAGATAGAAATGCATGTAATTTTCCCTACTTCTTGCATGATGTAACATCATCTTGAGCATTTTTTAAAGTAGATTTGGAACCATACAAATTGTATTGTATACTACTTCATCACAACATGAATAAATGTAGGTATAATCTTAAAATATTTGTGTCCCTTCGCTTTTTCTTCCAACCCAACAAACCTAATAAGGAGTAATTTTCCACATTCCTTTTCAGGACAAACAACATTTCGTCAATAACCTGTCTTCCACTCGTCCTTTTCCCCCCTCACATCCAGTGCACTGGGTGGAGAGGAAATGTCAAATTTCCTGCATTACAAATAAGTGATAACTATTCTCAGACACACATCTCGGGGTGAGACACTGGGTAAAGATAAACCATCCCGGCTATCAGTCCCACACACTGTATTTCGTGTGAGCCGGTGATAATCGCATTGGTAAGGGGCATAAAAATGGAGAGGATCAAAGTATTACTGCATGGGACCAACAACATCCTCAGATCAGTGAGCTACCTTACTTTGAGTAACTGATTGAATCAGACACATGGGGGCTTGTGTCACCGTAATCTCGGAATGAGTAATTTGTAAAACAAATCCTCAAGACCTCAAGGACTGTGAAAGTAGGGATATTTACTTGCAGTATTCCTGATGAAAAAAGATACGTGTAAAAATTCAAGCAAACTACACTACATTTATCAAAACCTTTTTTTGTACAACTTTTATTAAATCCTGCACGAAGACGAATTGTGTAGAAAAAATAGCATACCTTATAACACAGGCACTTTTTGAAATTTTCAGTTAAAATCTTTTCTAAAAGCTTTTGGAAAAAAAATGTATACATGTACGTACATATGGGTAATTTTAACAAATTCAGGGTGGTGAAATTAGCAAAATCAAACCCCAGCAAATATTTCTGCTTATAAATACATGAATCATGGTATTCAATACGAAAATAGTCTTCACATAGCATTAAAGTTTCTTCTAAGCAGGGTTTTTCTTTCATTCTTCTCATCATGTTTTCTTCTTGTTCTTGTTGTTGTTCTTCTTTTCCTCCTTCTTCCTCCTCTTTGCTTCTATCTAATTCTGATTCGTCTTTACTTTTTTCCTTGCTGACTCCCTTTTCCTTCTCTATGTCATTTTTGTTTACATCCTCTTCTGCTTCTTCTTTTTTTTAAATTAATAATAATTTTAATAATAATTTAAAAATAAACATAATTTAATTTTTTTTTTCTTTTTTCCTTTTTATCTTTTCTTCTTTCCTTCTTTTCTTTTCTTTCCTCTTTTAACCAACATCTCCTGCTGTGGAAGCAATGGCTAGTTTAAAAAGACATTTGAAACTGATTAAAATATTGATAATAATTTTCAAGCAAAACAATCCGAAGTTAAATGCTAAAGTAAAAACAGATGTATTTAGTTATTTGAAAAAAAGCATATTGTTTAAACAATATCACAAGAACACTAATTTAAAATGTCTAACGTTAGGATTAACATATTTTCAATCTCTACAGTAAACGAAACTTGCATCAATAAAATGTACATTTAACATGCTAAAATATATTACAAAATTATATTCAAATTAACATAAAAAAAAACCGAGTGGAAGAGTACATGAAAATGATTCGGAGAGCCTTTCAATTAAAGTATACTATTACTACTACTAGACGTCTACATGAGAGACACATTTCAGTAGGTAGTGATTTATACCTTTTTGCCCATTTGGTAGATCCATTTTGAGTCAATGGCTTCTTCCACAATACTCCCCATCTCTGCACCTTCGAAGGTAGGGTATCTCCGCCGTATATGTCGCACATTTTTGTTTCTCAAAATTCACAACAAAACGAGACACAGCTCCGCATCAGCCAAGGCAAAATGCCATTGTAACAAATTAAATCCAGAGAGCAGCGATTAAATGCAAAGGAAATGAAGAGTGGTTTAATAACACTGATATATAAGAGCCTTTGAATGTTAATTAAAAGGAAGGTTTCCAGATGTTTCCCGTCAAATTTGAAGAAAAGTCGGCCTAATGTGATTTGTTTTGATCCACTTTTCACTTGATGGAAAGAGCGCGTAGGTCACCGAAAGATAAAAAGAAACCACGGGGAAACTTCCCGGGTAGTGACGATGCCGAGTGGGTATCACACTGCTGGAAAAAAATAGTTTACTTCGTCGATGACGTTGTAATGGATCCGATCAAAATTTCCACAATGAAATGAATGTTCTGCTTTGATTAAGTCTCAAAGGTTTCTGACACTAGCAAACTACAGTCAAACAAACTTTTCTGAGTTATGAAAGGCGATTAAAACTTCGCAGTCGAGGCACTTCCTGGTGGTTAAATGGACCCGTGAAAACTGAAAATACGCTAAATCTGCTCATTTCAAGACGCGAGATGGCGCATTACCAAAAGACAAAGTGCATCTGCATTGGACTTACGAAATTTCTGTAATCATTCTCCTTTCTTATCGAGGGCGTAGAAAACCTTCTCATGGGGCAGAAATATATACATAATTTATATATATTGTTTTCCCATGACGAAGGAGACAGGAGTCTCGGACAATTGGGGATAATTTCGAATTCGTACATTAAATTGGCTAAAATTTATGCACAACATCGTTCTTTTGAGTTATTCATTTGCCAATACGTGAACTAATACAATATGTTATTACATAATTATACAAAATACACAAATACACAAATAAACAAAATTGAACAGACAATTAATTTTTAACCTCTCTTGGGCTCATATCGAATTTCAATTTATCAAATTTTCTGGTATGATTTGATACGGCTGCGATAATATTTGGAGTATTTAAATTACTCCGACAACAGAAGGAAGAAAAGCACCGGCCACCTTCTTCTTCTTCTTCTTCTTCTTCTCCTTGAGTTCCTCCAGTCTGGAGCATAACACTGGAGCATAACACTTGAAGAAATTTAAACCTTCCTAAATTTCATTCTCATTTTTTTTGCTTTGCGTGGTGTTTTTTTTTTTGGGGGGGGGGGAGGGGGATGTCCAATTTATAAGAACCTATTTTTTTTTTTCTTACTAGTCCAATGCTGTTCCTCCTAGACCTTGTGTCTTTGGATTAAAAATGGGGGGGGGGGGTAGAGCCTCTTCCACTGTTGCTCATAATATTTGGTTATTTGTTATCCAGAGAGTTGTCAATACTCGCTCAAACTAGGTTATCTGGAAAATTGAAAGTTCATTACATCATTTCCTGATATAAAGAAATACATGAAAAATTGAAACTATAAAACACAAAATCCTGCATCAATAAAGCGCAGATAATTGCCAATCAAAGGTGTTTTTAATCTAATTTGCGCGATAGATAGAACTTATGTTTAGTACAGTAAAGCATAGGCCTAATGAAGCGATCAACAGAAGAAGGGAAAAGTAAGAATTAAGAAAAAGAAAAAGAAGGGAACAAGAAGAAGGAGGAATAAATTCAAAAGTGTGAGGAGGAGGAGGTGGACAAAAGAAGAAGAATTAGGAACGGGACTCGGTGGGAAATAAGACTGAAAAGAAGAAAAAGAAGGAAGGAGGAGCCTAGGAGGAGGAGGAAAAGAAGAAGAATAATGAAAATGAAGGAGGAGGAGGAGAATGAGACGGAGGGGAGAAAGAGGGGGAGTGGAGGACGGAGGAGGAGGAGGAGGAGGAGAAGAAGAAGAAGATCAGGAGATCAGAGGATCAGAAGAAGGGAACACTGAAGAAGGAGGGGAAGAGGCCAAGAGTAGGAGGAGGAGGAGATGGACATAAAAAGAAGAAGCCTGTCGATAAAGTGATGATGATGATGGTGATGATGATGATGATGATGATGATGATGATGATGATGATGATGATGATGATGATGATGATGATGATGATGATGGTACATGATGGTTACTACCGGGACTAGTGATCACTGGCTGATGAAACTGGTGGTGATACATTTGATAGAAAATATTATGATTACAGATACCAATACGAGATTGATTATAGTTGCATAATCAAACCAAACCTTTGGATAACTAAAAAAATATTGTCATTGTTGAGGGTGCTTTGTGATTCATTATCACGTGAATCGCGCAAAGTTGTACAGCGAAGTACCGGGTACGATCAGCTGTAAATCATGCAATGACGTCATTCATAATATTTTGTTCAGGAGGCTTGACGGGCTTGAAAGATCCGGAAATTTGAACAGCAGAATGGCGCATTGGTTTCATAGAAACCCCATCAAAGCAACAAATGCGATTACATTTGACTTTGGGAGTCAGGCTAGTACTCCTTTAGCAAGAAATATTTGCAGGTAAGCTCATAGATTTCCTTTAAACTGTGATGATCAAGTGTCTTTGTTGTACACGTAGTCCCAGGTCGTTTACATTTGTGTGTGTCCTGTTTACACATAAATGAATGTACNTTATATCTCCCTGCATAAAGATTCTTCCTATCAGTTGGCGCTGCTCCTTAATGATCTGTCCAGAAGTGGAGATTGCTGATACCGAGTTCCAATATAGATGTAGATATTCCAATTACCTACAAAATAAAAATACATTCTCTTTTTTCAAATTCAATGTCATTTTTAAAAATATTTCTTTAACTTAAAGTCTATTTCTGTCATGATCTCTGTATCATGAGTATTTGATTTTTTTTATTCAATAACTGTTGATTCAGAGCCCTGTAAAAAATGTTGGGAAAATTCATTTTTTTGAAATTATAGTAAGTTTACATATCTTATAGAGATAAGCTATTACATGTATTGAAGATAAGGTGATTTGTATCAAACTGTTTTGTTTTGTGTACCATACTAAACAAATGCTTATAGAACTTTTTATAAACTTTACAAATAACTTATTGTACATGTTGATTGATTTAAAACTCTGAAAACATGAATTGAGTGTAGATTCTTATCATCTTAACAAAATACAGTCAAACCTTGTTATAAAGAGCACTGATATAACGAGATCGCATTATAACAAGGTAATTTTCAGGGTCTTATCGCTTTGTATTTCCTTTAATTTTAGCCCTGATATAACATGGTTTTGATATAAACAGATAATTTATCTGGTCCCAAGGGCCTCGTTATGATGAGGTTTGACTCTATTATACCACATCGTGACCTTCTTGTTTCAGAATTGCTCCGATTGTTAAAGACCTGTCATACAAGTACATTGATATTTACCTCAGTCTTTGAAGTTATCCATCTTAAAATTCCCAAATCACTCTGACCGTACAATCTGCAAGGCTATCCTCTGCTCTCAGTCTCACGGTATAGGCCTATGGCTTTCAAGTTGTTTCGTCTTGCCCTAAAAAGATATAATTTGGCACAGTACTCATTTAGTTTGCATTCTCTGATTTTTATGATCTTTTAGTTTGGGTACCAACAAACCAAGCTTCTGTAGAAATATAAAATTCAACTTGAATAAGATTAGACCTCAAGTTACCAAATAAAATATTTATCATCTGACAAAATTTGATAGAGTAGTATTAAGCATCACCTCTTCATATTGAGACTTGGCATTCATATGTTGTTCTTTCAACAACAAAAAAATAAACTAATGGTAGGCCACTTCAAATCAACCTTTGCATGAATACAAACTTCAATTTAAACTTTCACAAGATGTTTGAAGTTAGTGACTTTATTAAGCATGGTAGACCTACATAGGGTGAGAAAAAAAATAGAAAAAAGTCCATTGTTAGATTAGGCTATTTTNGAACTAACAGACATCTCTCAAAATCACTTTGCTCTTTAACTCATCTTAATAAATAATGACTTTACTCTGCCTCAAATTTCAATAAGTTAAAAATATTTTAGCTTACTACCCTTCAGCCCGCCCTGGCTTTCTTATCAGTGGATTTTGCAGACTTGGTAGATTATAGATAATGAGATTATAGTGGCACATACTCAGGAGAGGAAAATAGTGAGGAAAAAATGATGAAATGATTGAAAATATGATTAAAATGTCATCTTCATTTTGCATCCTGAAACTTTAGCCAGGTACATTGTGTTGGAAAGCAATTTTCTAAGGCAGTCAGAAATTAAAGTAGAATAAAAAATACATGTGAGTTTGATTAGATATTAAAAGAAGAGATCTACTGTGAAATAATAATTTTTTTTAACAAGAGCAGACAAGATTGGTTAACAGAACCAAAAAAAATGAAGAAAATTGGACAAGTAATAAAAAGTTATGAACTTTTAAAGATTTGAAAAAATGAGCTAATCAGTGAAAAATTACAGACATGTTGCCAATTTGATGACATCATGTGTGCACTACTATGCAAGCAAATTTTCTGTATGTTGTGCAAAATTCATCATTTCTACAGAAAGATACTTTGTTTCTGTGAATGTAAACATGCGGATAGGGGATCTATATATCTATCATAAAGATATCCTATAGTTAAAATTTTGAGGAAGTCATATTTTGTTGGAAAAAGCAACATTTCATGACATAACATTGATATGAATTCAATAAATGGTCAGTTGTGCACCTGTGACATCATCAGTTGCCAATTTGTTTAAATATCTAAACATTCATAACTTTTGTTATTAGTTGTCCGATTTTCTCAAGCTTTTTTATGTTCCGTTTGTTTGATTTTTCTGCTTCTGAAGTTGAAGTAATATTATTTTTGGGTAGACGCGCTTGAAACAATGGTTTTGATTGACATGTTCCAATCATCTGCAACTTGCAAACAATTGCAACTTTTGAACAACACCCACCCTGTCTCATCCAGTACTGAATTTATATAAATTATAATATAACCTTTGTCCATGAATCACAGTGAGGCTCGCAGTGCACGAACCAACCTCCTCACCATCTTCTCTGACCCAACCCGTGACCTTTCTGTCCTCAATGATGCAGCGGAGAAGTACCTGGGAATCCTGAGAGGGTTTGTGGAGCCGACGACAGATCCTAATGCCCAGCGCCCACTGGCGGTGAGTAAATTTTGCAATAGCGGGAATGGGGAAGAGTTTATTAATGATTTTTTTTGTCAAATACTCAGGCCTGAACAAATGATAATAATGATAATAGANAAAAAAAAAAAAAAAAATGAGTTTTAAGTTTTAAGTAGTTTTCCATATAGGATTGAAAATGGAGAATAAAAATAATTCTGAAGTAATGAAATCCATCAGGAACCCCTCAGTCATAGGGTGACAGCATGAGTTTTTCCCCTTCAAATTTACACTAAGATAAAAACGATTACTACAAGTTGTCTGATCATTCACATCAACTCTTCACATTATTATATTTGCACATGCATTTTATTGAAATATATTGTTCCAATATTCTTTCCATGCATTATGGTAATAGTAGGTAAAAAATGTTCAAATAGTATGTATTGCAGTAATTATCATCTTGTAATATATATTGATGTTATTGTTTTGATAGAGCTGAACAAGGAAATAAGATGGTTACTATAGGAAACATATATTTATATCTATGAATGGGTTATTTGATATATAAAATTGTTTCCTTGTCTACTAGATAAGAATCATCAAGGCCATTTTAGAGACAGTAATTATTGTATTTTTATGGGCTTTCAAAAGAATGAGCCCCCCCCCCCCCCCCAAGAAAAAACAAGTTTTGGGGTTTTATTACTGTCATCATTTGATTTGTGAACAATCAAATTCATTTTTATTTCATAAAGCAGGCTGCATAAAGCAATCAAATATTTTCATTCTTAGTAATTATTTTTTCTGCCTCTCTTGATTTGCTGTGCCTTTATGATTTTGAAAATATATATTAAAGAAAAATAAGGGTTTCATACAAAGAAAATATGTTGAACAGATTATAATTATTTGGAATTAAAAAGATGATTAAAGTCTTTCTAATTGAAAATACTGTATTTCCAAAATTTCCAATATAAATTATTATGTTTGATAATGCAATAGCTATGAAAATGAAAGATCACTGGTTAAAAAATTATTTGTGTTAGATTTGACGACATTAGTTTTTTTTTATACAACACACACAGAAAAGAAAGAACAAATGAGTAAACAGCTATGTACTGAATATTGATATTTAGCAATTAATTTCTTTTTATAATAGTTCTTCATGTTTCCAAAATATCATATCATTCTTCTGTCTATCTTGATGAAATACATTTTTGTTAATTTTGAAAACTTAATATTTCATATTTTAGGAAGCCCCAAGTACTGAAGAAGGTGAAGCAGAGAGTATGACAGTAAGCAGTGGCACAGGAGATAGCAAGCTCAGGAATGCCATCAAATTCACATGGTCTAATACATTGACTGAAAAACATTCGTAAGTACGCTGTATCTATGAAAAAGTCTAGGACTTGCATGGTGTAGTAAACATTTGAATAGATTTGCGTTTGCACCATGTGATGTAAGGTTATTGTTCACTTCACTTGAGACGGTTCTCTTACTGCTCATGATTGCTTCACCTGAGGACGAGTTAGTTATTTAAATCTACTCGGAATGTCATGTTTTTTCATCTTTTATTTTGTGGGTTTTTGCTCGGTTCCTCTCAGGACCATTTCTTGGGAGATAACTTTACACCACATGGTGCAACCGCAATCCTATTCAAATTGATACACTGTAGTGTATCTATTATCCTGCTCTGTAGCCCTTTAGATATTATTACAGCAATTCACTTGTGTCCTAATAAGAGCATACAAAAATATATTCAGGATGAATGATGGCAAACGGGATGTAACATTGAAATATTCAAAGTAACCTGCCAGTGTAAAATGTTGATTGGTAGTTTTGTTTATGTATACTCTGCTAGAAATGTAATTTTAGCAATAACAGTGTCAACTCACATTTATATTTCATTGAGTAAAAAATATTTAAAAGGTAGCCTCACTACACAAGAACAAAGAACATTAAATGTTCAAATTTTATTTGGTACTTTACTAACATTCTTTTTTTTTTGGGGGGGGGGTAGAATTAGCTCTTGTACAATGTGTTTAATAGCTTTTCAAGATCATTTCTAAACTATTGTCTAAATATTGTGGAGTGATCATATTCTCAAAGAGTATCTGAGGCCAAAGATAATAATTTACAAGTTGGTGGTACACATAAAACATTCCCCATAAACATTCCATGAAAATAAAAAGATGTTTAGTAATCCAATGCATGTCAGAACTTTTTGGGATTAATTTTATGCACTTAAGAAATACAAATTATAAGAATTTCTTTATTTTCATAAAGTCCATACAACTAATTTTCCATTGTTTTATGTTCTTTCTTACAGGAGCCAACATGATTTTGTCTTTGAACAAATCAACATTCTCTTAAACATTGCCCTCTGGCATACAAAACATGCTGCAGCAGTAGCTGGAGCTAAAGAAGAGTAAGTGTCAAAAATAAATGATGATGCTGGAATCGAAAAGAGTGTCTTGTTTGCTAGGGGACTTGCTTGAAGAATCTGCAGATTTCTAGATGATTTGGGGCTAGAGCCTCTGCAAAGAAACCAGTGAAAAACTTCTGAAAGTTGCATAAACAAGATTATACAAAGTATACTTTTTAAATGCTTAATTTTGACAAATTTGGAATTGAAATTTAAAGGAGGTATTGAAAGAAAATAATACCATGTAAAATGATTTTTCACCCACCTTTTGTGTTGTGTTGATCTATTTTATAGATAAATCATTTATTGAATTTGTGTTTGGTTCGAACATACATGTACTGATTTTTAACCAAACATGTAAACTGGAAAGGGTCTGATGCGATAGGTCTAAGGGCAGAAATATGACGTCACAAAATTTAAGTGTAATTTACGGGTTTACGTGCACTAATGTGCTGGTCCCATTCTGGTTGTGAGTTCTTCACACAATCTTCGCGCATTGCATATTAGTAAGAGTACATTTTCAACGTCATATAAATACATGTAGTTTTGTGGCGAACAGAGCATATTTCGGCATTTTTTCCCCATCTCGATTTCTCTTTGTAGGTACTGATAGAGCATTCCACAGTTATGCAGTTTTGATACGTAGACTCGTATCTCTCTATATTTAAACTTTGTCATATTACAATTTTCCCAAGGTATATCTACTGTAAATGAAATGTCTTCTATTATTATTCTTTTTTTCGACAGTATTGCTGAGGATGATGCTAAAGAAGTTCACAAATGTCTCAGATCAGCAGCTGGTATCTTCAATTATATAAACGTAAGTATTAGTAAAAAAAAAAATTTATCAAAAATAACCTAGGAAGTAGTATTTTATCTTGCTTTCTGTGAGAAGATATTTCTTTCTTCAGGCATTGATTGAATTAGTGTTGTAGTTTAGGCTGTAAGTTGCAATGACAAGGCCCTAACAAGAAAGTTTACTCACACTTTAACTGACCTCAAGTCTGGGTCAAAGTCACAAAGAGTGCCCTCAAAGCCAGACTGTACTGCAATACTTGTCCAATTTTTAAAATCTGTTGTTATCTAAAGCTCTTTGATGCATATATACAGAATTTCATAATCTTATTCTCACATAACTTTCTCATCTCACAGAATAAGGAATACTCAGTGTCTCCTTGAATTTAAAATATAATTACTATGTCATTTTTTAACATCCTCAACAACTTTTTAGCTTCAATATTTCATTTAACTATATGTTATTACTACTCTCCGCTCTACAAAATTAGTTCTATACATTTCTGATTTCTTTTCAGGATAAGTTAGTAGTGAAATTGTTTGAGAGATCTGGAGATGGAACGGACCTTGATCCAAACCTCATCAAGGCTTACTCACAACAATGCACAGCTGAAGCACAAGAAGGTAGGAAATCATCTACTTATCTGAGGGAGGGAGGGAGGGAGGAATAAGAGAGATAGGGGAGGGGGAGGGGGAATAGCGATTAGGTTTTAAATCTTGTTTCATTCAAAGTGACATTGTTCGAGAGAAACGAACCTTGATCCAAAACTCATCAAGGCTTACTCACAACAATGCACAGCTGAAGCACAAGAAAGTAGGAAATCATCTACTTATCTGAGGGAGGGAGGGAGGGAGGCAGGCAGGGAGGGAGGGATAGGGGGAGTAGAGATTAGATTTTAAATCTTGTTTCATTCCAAGTGAAATTGTTTTGGAGATCTGGAGATGGAATGGATCAATCGGAGGCATGAATTTGTGCAACCAAAAAGGCAAAGTTGAACAAAAAAGTGGAGAGAATAGTGGAACCGATCACAGATTTTCTTGCTTATTTTGATGAATATTTATCAATTTTCACCAATTTATTTACAGCTCAAAAAAGTAAACATTAAGAATATTATGAATTTTTGCTTCCAGTTCATTGTCTACAAAATGGCTGGTTTATGTTAGGTGTTGTTCAGTGGTGATCTATTTTTAGGGGGAATTATATCTGCAATACAAACAAAATTAGGGAATAATAGCAATATACATGGATCTTATATAGCGCCCTTTCCATCCTAATTAGATGCTCAAGGCGCTCAGAGCAAATTAATTGGAGTGATGAAATAGAAAGAATTCATGGTCAAAATAATTCAAAATGTTATTGCTGTATATTATTCTACATTTTTAATTTCTCCCTCTTCTCTTCCTCACTTACCCAGTAACGGTTGCCAGGGCAATAGAGATGAAGCATTCCACCAGTCTCATCTCATCGCTAACCTTTGAGACAGGCAAGCAGTTCAAGATAGCTGATAACTCACTCAAGGCTGTGGAGGAGAGCTTGGTACAGAAGTGGCGCAAATATCTCCAGCTCAAAGCTACCTTCTATCTTTCATACGTGAGTATATGTATATGATTGGCCAGTTTAGAGGCTGGCGAGCATTAGTCATTACAATTTTATAAAAACTTATACACATACTTGCAATCAAGAATTTGAAAATTCCTGATTTTTTTTATAGTTTATTTAAATGGAAAATTTTAAGTGTTTGATGTTCAATCAAAATGTTTCATATCGTCAGTAATGTCTATATTTTCAGAGGGTACAGGATAAGGAATTGTTTGAATATTTCGTAACATCTTTTTGTTGGTGCTAGTAGAGACTGCAAGATTCAATGTTTCTATATGCCAAATCTTGGAATGGATGCTGCTAGCCCGCTCATTGTCTATAGTATGGAGGGCCCTGGGGCGGTATTCTGGTAGCTGTCTTATCTCGGTGTCTTATCTTTTGTCTTATCTCCATAAGACAGTGCTAAGACAGTCTTAAATCGGTATTCTGAAAACTCTCTTTTCTCTGTCTTATCTCTCTTAAGACCCGCCTATCTTATCTCAGACAACCAATTGAAATCAATGTTCCATACCTCTCTCAAGCTCATTGACCAATAAAAAGCTTACCTGAAGCCCTTGCGCAACACAGTTTCAATACGCTGAAACACTTCGCGTACTGCGCGCTAGTAAATTAATTGTCCTAATTATCACGTGTTTGTTTTGAGCACATGTTAAGAAAATTCACCCTAGTCGCAGGTAAACAAAATTCATAAAAAATAAAACAAAAGAACTTTTTTTGAAGTCTGTATTGGTCTTTCATAATCAGACATTTGCTTCTTAACATAACCTATTCCCTAATAACGTTTAATGCAAGAAAAGTTGCCACCATGGCAGAGATAAGACAGCTAGGAGGTGTCCTAAATCTCTATGAGAAATTAAACGTTAGATAAGATAAGACAAAAGATAAGACACTTTTCAGAATACCAATTTATCTTATCTTTTTGCGCGCAATACGTTGCGCACTTCTTTTTCATGACGCGCAGAGGAGATAAGACAAAAGAAAAGACAAAAGTTAGGACACCGAGATAAGGCACCTTCCAGAATAGCAAATTAAAGATAAGATAATATTTTGAGATAAGACACCTACCAGAATACCGTGCTTCCAGAATAGCAATTTAAAGATAAGATAATATTTTGAGATAAGACACCTACCAGAATACCGCCCCTGAATTCTGCAGTCAATGTATCACACTCTAAGGGGACTGTTTGGCTTTGGTTTAACCCTATATTTTGTACCCATTTATACATTAACTTTCAGGCACACTGCTACAATGGCCAGACCCTCTTAGCACAAGATAAATGTGGAGAGGCAGTCAGAGCACTCAAAGAGAGCAAGACACGTAAGTTTGTCAGGAATCTGAGATATTCCAAGTCTCAATAAGATTACATTATCTGTATCTTTAAAGAATAATTAGAATACATATACGTCTTCCCTTTGAAATTTCATGATTTACTTTGTTTATTTTGGTTTCTTCAGCATAAATGTTGACTGTGCGGATCGAGGTTTAATCTTGTCTATTTTGGATTGTTTATTGTAGTACATAAATCATTGATGGCAAGGTAAAAAAAATGTTTTTAATCTTTCGATGACCAATTCAAAATTGCACTCTATAAGATTAAGATAATTCATCACCCTTTCAAAATTTATACATCAAATCACGAACAAAATTCTGAGCTTCCTAAATTGCAAGGGGAAAAAAGTAATTACATGTCACAAAAGTGCAAATCAAATACAATTTGAAATTGGCATTTTTGATGGGCATGGTCTGTGCATTTGTGAAGATACATAGATAATCAAGTGGCAATCAACTACAACTTGAAATTGATTGCACCTTTCCTGCACCACCTGCTGAGCTTTTAAAAATGAGGTTTCCTCTTAATCCATAATTGCAGAGTTCGAAAAAGCTGATGAACTGGGAAGGAATTATGCATCCACCAAAGGCGCAGGGCGGAGTGCCAAACCACACGAACATGCATTCTTCAGACGTCTTGGACCCCTTGTGAGAAGGAACTTGGAGAAAGTAGAGAGGGAAAATGGATTCATGTGAGTTAATTATTGTTCTTTTGTGTGTTGTGGATGAGTCAATTATCAGTAATATGAAAATTTGATAGGATAGAACTGATTGAATTATATGAAAATGTTGTTACTGAGACATCCATGAATGTTACTGATGCAAATTATAAAATCAATAACAGATTTCTAACTTTTACTGCGAGAGATCCCTGTCTTTCAAAAAGAGTTATTCAGCCATAAAGTAAGTAACAAAGCAAGTGAGTGACAAATGTGGTGTCACTGTCGAGTGTAAGGAGCATTATTTGCTCTGGGTGCATTGAGCATTTAATTAGGATGTAAAGTGCTTTTCTTTGTAAGATTCATGTTTTATTTTTATGACTGATTTTTTTTTTTTTTTTTTACTGGTATAGGGCAAAATAAAATTAGAATCCCAATGCATGTACACTCAATCCTTGAACCGATTTTGAATTCTTGTTTGGAGTTTATAATGAATACCTTTTATTATCTAGAAGGTTTCAAAAGCTTTGTGAAATAGTTTTCTTGTAGATCCCAATAATTTATTTTTGATTTCATATTTAATTTTGTAGATTAACAATTTTTTTCTGATTCCAGATATTACCAGAAGGTGCCTGAAGTGGTACCCGAGCTACCGTCAAAGGCCACCTATGGACTCGCCAGCCCCGTAGAATTTGAAATGCCAAGCAAGTGTGAAGACTGGACAGCGGAGACATACAATGGCTTCAAGATTGCCAAGCCCAACCAAGAAAAGGTAAAATGAAGTCTCCAGTATTTGTCTTTTCTCCAAAAAGTCTAGATTGGTAAATGTTGATGAATATTGTTGTTAATTGTCATGATTAAATGTGGTTATAACAAATTTGTAATCAAAATTTTAAAGTAAAGTTTAAATTCCCATTCTATTGCTTCTTTTCTTCTGTCATATAATCTATTACGGTACAAGCCAATATCTTTAAGTTCATTAATTTTGATGGATTCAGAATGTTTTACCTAATAACAGGATCTAATTATCATGTTTTGAAAGAATTTTGTTCACAAGTCTATTGAGCATTTTAATGAATGAAGAATTTTACAGATTCTATGATAGCAAAATCGAATTCAAAGCCATGCATGCACGCACCCCGGATTTGAAGAACAGGAGGGAGGTCAAGATGATCAATTTTAAATTTTGCACCCCACTACTGCTGAAAAGCAATGGAAAAATAAGAAAAAAATGGTCATCAACGCAAATTTGGAGCCCTCTCAGAAATGTTGTCACCCTTTTTACTGCCCCCTTACTCTAACTTGGGGGTTCAATACCCGCCCTTGTGCGCACATGAAAGCAGATATTTCAGCTTATACATTAATTCATGCTTTTGATATTACAGAGGGATAAAGAGAAGGACGATGCACCCAAGCCAGTCAAAGAGGTACCTGTCAATCAAACAGATAAAGAATCGAACAACAGTAGTGGATGTGTCATCTCCTGAGCAACAGTTGCCATGGTAAATGCTGACCTTTTGACCTATGTCAGATATATGTGTCAGCCAACCAAAATCATGTTCCTTACTTTTTATCTCCCGTATCACTACACAAGGGAGTGTATAAAAATAGAAAGACGTTAATTTAGAACCCAACAATACCATAATGTAGTGCAGCGGTTTCCTAAAAAAACATTTTTTTTTTAATCAACATTAACTATTTACAGCATTTGTCAATTACAAAATTTGTCTTTAGTACAAAAAGACTTCTTGCTAAATTGTATGAATAGTTTGTTTTGTTTTTTAGCTAGACAGGTGTATGCTTTGTCTTCTGAATAGAAACTGTCATCCCAAAATGTTGATACTACATATTAAATGCCCGAGCACACCAAACACAGCACAGCATCTAGGCACAACACTTATGTGATGTCTCCCCTGTGATTGGCCAATTGTTGAAAATCCTTTGCGCAGAAGAGCGAGCTGGCCAATAACAACCAAGATACTGCATAAATACCATGCCATCATACTGTGTCATGTTTGGTGTTCTGGGGCCATAAGCATAATAGGCAATGAATAAGGTTTTTGGTTGACATCTATGCTGTCTATATATGGGACTCCTTGTTTTATGAATACTTTGTTACAGCAACTCAGAGTCCACAGTCATAGCATTTAGGCATGTTACGCAGCCTGTTTTTATTAATGAGCAATTATTTTTGAAAATTTAGATTTACCTACATACATTATTAAATAAATATGCTTGCCCTTTCACCGTAAGTTAAAACTTCTAAATCATGCTCTATTTTTTTATATATTTCATAGGCTTTTTGGTCCTATTGAATAAGTTCTTTTTTCCATGTATTTCTATACATGGAGGATTCCATGCAATAATTGTACCTTATTTAGAAACATTTCCCATTTTGTACCTTTCTCGATAAACAGAGAAGCGTATGTAAATAGATCAATATTTAGTCTTTTCATATATTTCCTGTATAGAGTAATTATTTATTGATAAATGAATTCTTTTGAGCCATACAACTATATTGTACATATTTTTTCTCAGACATATTGTATAATTCTATATGCAACATGTTTTTATTTTCTTATACGTTTCATTTTATTAAGATCTGAATAATTACAGTTCCATTTACTGTAGTTTTTTTTTTCTTCAGTTCTCAAAGAGGAATAATAACTACTATATATATTAATTTTTTTAATTATTATTATTATTAAATAACAAAGTCTTTAGGACTATGACACCCATGTGGTAGAAATGTGTATAAGGAATCTTTGTATATCAGGGTAAAAAAAACAAATATTTCAAAGAGCTTGGTCTAGCACAATATTCTTGTTATAACAGGAATGCTGTCATGTCCAACCTCTCAATTAGAATGTTCCACAGTAATAATACAGATAATAAATTTTAATGCATTTAGTACCTCTTAATGGTTTCTTAGAGCCTCTGCCAAAATACAGAGATGCCAACCATTACAGAAAATACACAAGGTGTATTATTTTTTGTAGATTTAGGGTTTACAACAAAAGTGAATGGCTTAGCATATAGATATTATTGCTATGTTCTCTCCCACAAGCAAATACTTAGGGGGTGTTGCTCAAAATCAACTGCAAATCAACTGCAACTTTGCATATTGTAACGCGCATTTTCATTCGCGCACGGTATGCGCATTTAACAAGACGCGCATGAAACAATGATTCTGATTGGCGTATTCCGATCAACTGCAACTTGCGATCAATTGCAAGTTTTGAACAACACCCCCTTAGTCTGCTGATTGCATTATTCATATTTCAATTTCTAGCTTTATGCATAATCCAAAATGGTTGGCTTCTCTGAAATTCACGCAAAGTACAACTTCCGGTCGATGTGCCCTTCATCAAAGTTGACTGAAATAAAAAACACCATATTAGCACAGGTGTCAAGTCTCAGATGAGTGTTCCTGATGACTTTGAAAGGAAGCCTGTGTTATATGCATGCAATATTGCTACGCTTAACTGTCGAGTAAGCAAAGAAAGTTATAGCAAGTAAAAACGAGATGTTCAGAAAAGATGCTCACTAATCTAAATTTTTGTACAATATTTGCCTTTAGTTTCATGGGAATTAAAGTGTTGAGCTAATGCCTTTCTTTTCATAAGGCTCAAAATGATATTTAATACCTTGTATGCGATCCAGCATTGCTATGAGGGATATTATATTAGAAGCATTCTCTCATTTAACGTCTAATTAACCTTATTCGGTCACTTGATGGCTTTCAATTTAACTTATCAATGAAGGCCATACCTTTCCCATGCTGATTATATAAATTTTGTTCTTGAAAACGCATAACAAGATTCAATATCCCAGATGTGAATGCCGACTTCATTTTTGACAGCCTCATAATCTTGGCTCCTGTAGAAGCCTATCACCGCCAAAGTGTTAATAAGCTTGGACCTTTGTCACAAATTTAATACGTTGCTGAAACTATGGGAGCAGCAACCTTCTTAAACAAGGTACCATGCCACTTCAATTTATGTAACTTTGTAGCAGGATTTCTTCTTAAGACGATATTGTAGCTTCATGTAATTTATAAGATATATATGATGAATTATAAATTAGTCATAAAATCTGTGTGATTATGATATTTTTATATTCTACGCATTGTTTTGTTATATATGGAGTCGTGTACATATAACATGTGAATGTCAGAAATCTAAATCTCTATTCAATAATAAAAAAAAAAAAAGAAGGGTCTGAATGAGTTTCTTTCAATCTTTCTGATAGTGCCCATCAAAACTTATGGGGAAAATATTACATTATGCGATAAAATATTTAAAATATTTTGGAGATAATTTAGGAATGTGAGATAGGGGAATGGGTTGTCATATCATGTCAAAAGTAGATGTAAAAAGTAGTATAAAGCGGGCAGTGCAAGCTAATGGGGATATTGCTAATGTAATAAGGTGACTATAAGGGTGTTGCTCAAAATCAACTGCAAATCAAATACAACTTTGCAAATTGTAACGCGCATTTTCATTAGCGCATGGTAAGCGCATTTAACAAGACGCGCATGAAACAATGATTTTGATTGCCGCATACCGATCAACTGCAACTTACGATCAATTGCAACCTTTGAGCAACACCCCCTATGGCTGTCATTTGGTAAGGGTAAAATGCTAAAAATTATATTTTACAAGAATTTTATATCAGTGTAAACACAATACTGATAGACCTTTTCAGATAACCATAAACATTCCAAAATTGATGCTCATAAACAAGAACTACACAGAGAAGTTCATAGGATCTGGACTCTTTTAAAAATTTGAAAGTAGATTTAAATTGTTATTTAGAGTCTTTTTTAGAATCAATAAAATTTAGAGTATAATTAGAAGAATCATGTTGTTCACATGAGCTGAATTCCACCAGTGTCATGATAAGAGTGGGGAATATGCCAAGATGCCCATATTCTAAAGATGATGTCATTATTATGATAGAGAATCAGTGTTGAACGTCATAGTCAATCAAAGGAGGAAAAGGCATTTTCAAACCTAATGGCCAGGATTTACAAAGGTGGATTATTTTGTGTACCAGGTTTAACCCATTGCGTGGTTTGACTTTAAGCTTACATACATACGATTAAATATCACATTGGCATGTTCATTAGATCACTTTAGGTATACGTGCTAAATCAAACACAATAGTGCTTAAATTTTCCCACAGCAGGATTGAAAGCATGAAGGAAAAGTAAACCACCCTTGTGAATTCCAACCAATGCGTGTTTGGGGTGCTGCATTCACTCTTTTGAAGTTAAAATACCGGTAGGTGTCTGTAAAAGCACAATTATAAGTGCATTTTGCACCAAATCAAATTTTTATCCAACATTGTTTTACTCAATCATAAATGTTAACATCATTTTCACAAGTTGGCATGATGTCCCAATGTGGCCCAAATATTTTATGACAATTACTTATGATTCTGATGACAGAATGCATGAATCACTATTAGAATTAGAATTTTGGATGAAAATCTATGTAATCTATGTAAAACATATATAATGGAAATAAAGAGCTAAATCAAACAGATCTTACAGTTCTCATCCTTCCCTTCTGTGACGTACTAGAAAAAGAAAAATTTTGAAGACGATAATGAGAATTATTTGTTAAAGTTAGGTTCGTAAAATTTATGGGTAATTAGAATTCATTGATCCTGAATCCTGACAAGAACATGGAACAATAAGGAACTTATTTTATTATGAAATAAATAACAAAAACAATAATGATGCAGGTTTTGCTAGTTTCTCTTTATTTACAATGTGGATTTGCGAAAGTATGATATATACAGCCATTGCTTTTTACAGTATATTCAATTGAAATCATGATCTTTTGTATAAATAGTAAATATGACATTTTAGGAATGTCCGAGGTAGTCATCAAAGAGGCGGGTGCCATAGTAATCCATCAGTATTAAAGGTCTAGGCATCTCCATCCTCGGCTCTCTTCTGATACTCGGGCACCATGCTGAGGTAGTAGCCCCAGGGTCCAAAGCCGCTGAAGAGGAAGGTGAATACGGCCACCATGCTGGCCCCTGTGGAGACGGGAGTCCTTTCCTTGCATGTCTGCATGAGGGGAGGGGGGCGTAGAGAGCGGGAGGAGATGGTAGGGGGTAAAGGGGATGTAGAGAGAGAGAGAGAGAGGAGGGGAGGGGAGAGGGGATAGATGAGAGAAATCAAGTGAGAGGGGTGAAAGAGGAGAGAAATAGAGAGAGAGAAGGTGGGGGTTGAGGAGAGAAAGAGAGAGAGGAAGAGGGGAGAGAGGGATAGGGGAGAGAAAGAGAGACAGAAAGACAGAGGGTGAGACAAGGGAGGAAAAGGTGAATGGAGGGAGAGAGAAAAAGAGAAAGTGTCGGGAGAAAAATATAGAAATGAAAAATTTGAAGGAATTATGTTTAACATCCAAAGTCCGGACAACCAACATCCAAATGCGGTGAATATTACATTCGGAATGCAGTAGACTATAGACTACCCAGTCTTCTGGATTACATCCAGAGGCTTTTTCTTCCATCAATATGGCATTGACTGCAGTCAAACCTGTCTATAGTGACCACCTGTCTACAGTGGCCATTTAAATTGATTCCCTCCAGGCGCAAATGCATGTTATAGAACCTGTCTACAGTGGCCACTCTCCCTGTTTCCCTTGGGGTGGCCTCTGTAGACAGGTTTGACTATATTTCAGGACTTTCCTCAATGTCAATGTTATTGTTAGTATTCCAACTATTCATGATATGTATCATTACTAATTACTAAAATTATAATTCTTGCAAAAATGTAACTGAAAAGAAAATTGATAGTTCATATTCTGTCTAGCGTCTGGACATCACCCACCAGCCTAAAACTATAGTAAAGATTAGAAGATGAAAGTCATCTCGATACATGTTACAAATTTTCAATGATACTGATACCCAACCATTTCTACTTCTACAAAGATACTTAGCAGGATCCATAAGTCAGGATAATAATAGTGCTAAGGAAAGTTTGGAACATGCGTTCCATGGTTTTATCTTAGATGCTTGAAGGAAGCGCTCTCTTGAAGGCCTCCAATGAAGTGGCATCAAGAGTAATTTTGGGGGCGCATTTATCAAGTTTTAAACGAATCATTGAATTGAAAGGAAGATAAGGAGCTCATTCCCAAATTGTTTTTCAATCACCGAAAAATTACAGAGAACATTTTCTGAACTTGAAAATATGGTCAGCAATAATACAAAAGGCGGATGATGAGGATATTTTCTGTTATAAGTTAAAGTTAGATAAACTAATATTTGAGTATTGTTAGGCTATTATTTTTTTTTTTTGCACAGTCTGTCCCACCACTCCTCGCTTCTTGAGGCAGCCAACCCCCGCCCCAATCTTAGTCTCTCTTTTTTTTCTTTTCTTTTTTTTCTGTAGCATATTGGATCTATAGGATCGGACAAATTTCAATTTGACAGATCCTATAGACTTTTATTAGACCAAATTAACAAGATTAAAATGAACTTACGGTTGCAAAGCCACAAGCATTTCTACTCGTTTGTTGTTGAGTCAGCTGCTTGATGGGTTGTGGACGTCCCATCCTCGCCCTTGATGTTCGAAGGGCTTGGCTGATAACTCTTCCGGCAGCAATTCCAAACATGATGAATATTTTCTCAAAAGTTAATGGTCCAAAAGGCTAGGTTAGTTTTAATTTCAATACAATAATTTTCCTTTATCCTTTTGTTGATTGCAATCGCGATGGGCGCTGCATTTGTTGTGTGATTTTATTCGCACGTGCATATCATGCAGAAAGTTATGCGTTGCCTAGTTACAAATGTGTGCGCGATGTGCAAAAAGGCGCCAAAACTTTAAAAGGGGCGTGGTCCGCGTATTGTCTGAGGAGTCATGTGATTGAAGGCGCCGATGATATAGATAGCCAAGTCTTGTATTCGTTAAATGACATTGTTTCAACAATTTCTTTTAGCGATAAGAAAACATAAAATATTTACATTTAGCCTAATTATGATGGAAATTGTGGAGTTTATTTGTAAAATGTAATATCATGCCATCGGGCCTTGATCTTTTAAAGAAGATACGAATTTTCAATAAAGTGTGTTCAGTGGGTAATGTGTCGAAATAGAACTCTTAAATCTAATACAATTGCCACTTATCTGTAAAATCTCCCATTCGCATAATTTACGCCCAAATTTATAAGCTAGAATCAAGACTTTGTATTAATAGCCACATATGGGGTGAATAATGAAAAGAAAGAGAATCAGTGACGTTTTATGATATTTTTGTTACTGAAAATATTTAAAAAAAAATTATTAAATAAAGTCTTTAGCGGCCTAAATATCTATGCCAAATAAGAATCCCGATGAAAAGTATCATAAACTGGAGCTGAATATCATTAATTCTGTCATAAGTGACTACTATTCGTCTATTTCTAAATACTTTGTGAATCAAACTATATGATGTCTATTTACTTGTTTTTGTCTTCTGTTTGTATAACGTTTGTTTGTGCTTTTATTAACGACCCCATTGGAAATAAACCTTCGGCTTTCATGGGATATCCTTGTCATGGTATTTTTTGTTTTTGCATTATGATGAATAACATTAAATCAAATAAATCAAATCAAATCAAATCAAATCAAATCAAAACCACCAATTAATGAAAACGATAAAGAGGATGAGCAATCAAAACAAGTATTTACCGCGATCTCTTTATTCTCCAGCCACAATTAACAAACAGCTACTACAGCAACATACTTGTGCTAACCATCCAATTAACCGACCAACTTTCCAAATAAATAAACCAACAAATATGATAAATTAAAATGTTTTAAAGTAAATCTTATTTTAACCATGCAAGAACTATTGCAAAATTATATATACGCTCCCAGCAGCGATTACAAATTCAAATTAAGGCCATCGACACTTTCCGGTAGTGTATGGACAGAGACTCCGTCAGGGAATGCCGAAACGGGCTGGGACTGGTGAGCTGCCCCTCTCCCCAATGAAGTGTATAAAATATAGTAATGTACATTATTATTGGGCCACCCTAATACTTTCCAAAAACGTTAACGGGTTTCCTGATTGCCCAATTCAGAATATAATGTAAGAACGAGAAGCTGTATCCTGAAAGCTTACTCACCTCCCAGCCCCTCCCCTATCCCTAGCCTTTGCGAGCACAAACCCGAGACTTTCGGTATGTGAGTGCAGAACATGATACAGGGCATGCGCTGTGTGACTACATCACACACATACAGCATTGCTCTATCCTCAGTCTAGGGAGAGCACGAGACACACAATGAGACACACAGTGTATACCCTGTATCACTCTCTGTGTTTGTGCACAACGAAACCAAAGGGTCTGTTCTTGCAGACTANCCCCCCGAAAATTTCTGATTTCACGCGATGCGATGGAACGCTACAAGGAAGTCTTTCATTGAAATATTTTAATTTCAAAGTTTTGTATGAATATGTCAGAATTGCTCAATATTGCTGGCATATACTTCCTCTATTCAATCATTTTATGCATGGAATATATGCAATTATGTTAACCATCTGCTAGGACAAAGGACTGTATATTTTATTGTGATAGATGAAATAAAAATTCGGATAAAGTTTTTTTTTTTTCATTAAAAATTTCAATTGGCGTTTCATAGGCAGATATTAACGGAAAACAAACAAACAAATGCGTATCGAACGTGGAATCTTCATATTAAAACGGACTTTTCGGTGATTTCTTTTATTGAATTTGGCCCATTTTGTCAGAATTAGTGTCTTGTAGTTCAAGAGAAGGAAATGGCGAAAATTGAGGGAATCATAAACGGGATGGAAACGATGTTTGAGAACATTGCGAATCGCTGCCTTCCGCTGATGCCTGGCCACAGACGCATCTTGGAGCTCGCCAACAGTAGCGGCGTAGCTTTCTACTTCGTGATGTCAACAGTCATTTACATTGTCTCCGTGATTGTGGTTATTCCATACAACCAAACAGTCGAGATTAATGATCCAAACATAAGCCCTAATGCTCCGACCCCTACATCTACATGGATCCTGACTTTTATCATGGGCAATATGATGCTGAACTATGTTCGAGCTTATTTCACGTCTCCGTTTTACGACGCAGGCCAGCTGAAAGTTCCAACTGCGGATGGAGGTAAAAATTGGGGTTACTGCGTCCCATGTCAGCAGTACATCCCACCGAGAGCCCATCATTGCTCTGTCTGCAACAAGTGCGCTCTGAAACGAGAATCCCATTGTTTCTTCCTCGGGAGCTGCGTCGGTCACAGGAACCAGCGATTTTTCATTGTCTATCTGTTCTACACTGCACTTTCAAGCCTCTTCGCACTTCTCCACATTGGAATGTACCTGCACCATGTGATCGGGCCTATCGTCTCCTTACGCATTCACCACTACCTCATTCCCTTTGCAACCTATCGGTGGATCACCGGATCGTTTTCTACGATAGATTATCTCATGCTGTTTTTGCTCTACAATATGCTGATGATCGGACTTGGCTGCAGTTTTCTGTTCTTTCAACAAATTAGCCTCGTTCTTCAGGGCCAGACCACCTTTGAAGCAGCGAAAAAGGTCAATATCTATGACAGAGGGGCTCACATGAATCTTCAGGATGTGTTTGGAAAGTATTGGTGGCTCTGCTTCATACTACCCATCAAGCTTCCGCAGCCTGTCGATGGCATCACATGGAGTAGGATGAAGGAAATCAAACGATACTAAGATAACAGAATATAAAAAACAAAACTTGTTCGAAAGGACAGGAAGAGCTCTCTGGGTGACTGATGATTCTGGAATTCATTTGTCATTGATGTCCTACTCCTAGTTCTAGACAGGGCTTCTGTAAATTTGGTGAATTTGATCTGATCACTACGTGTTATTGCTCCTAGCTTGATCTAGTAGTATGGTTTTTCTGTGTTTGATTGATGAAATTGTACTATATTTTTATTTTTAAAAATGTCAAAGGATGTTCAAAATGTTGTGTTTGATGCAATAGGTAAGATATGCCAGCTATTGTACACAAATTTTCACAAGGGCAAATACATGCTTATGTTGTAGAACTTTTGCCCTGAAATAGATTTGAATGTTAGAGGCTTTAGGAATGATACAATGTGACAGAAAAATGCCTGAAAGTGCCACAGATAGAATTATGGAATGAGGTGCTAGAAATTTGCAAAATGTAATGATTTTCATGTAGAAGTTGATTGAAAAGTAATTCTTATGAATGAGATTCATGGACATACAGTATACAGTATTTATGAAATATTTTTGTTGAAGATTTATGCTGTGGATGTGAGGTGTTAAAAAAGAAGAAAAAGTAGGAGTAAATATTTCTAAAGAGTTAATATTATAGTCCAAAGTCTGTGATCGCACAGAATTATATGGATCATTTTGTACTTTTTATATGGCAGAGCAGAAGAGTTTCATGTACTGTCGGTCTTTCATTGAATTTTTTTTCAAATTGCGTTATTGAAGTTTGAAATGTAGAGGAGAGTTTATATATTCATGTATTTTCTCTTTTTTTTAAGGTCAAATTGTACTGCTCAGACATTTTTTCATTATAAAAATGGTATCTTTCAAGTCTCAAATCATACATCTGAACTTATTTTCAGTTTTGAATTATTCTTAAACATGTACACTGTAAGTGAATGTAAATTTCAATTCATTCTATTGTTAGTGAAAGGTGTTGAGGAGTGTAAATAGGAGAACGCAAGGACAATTATCGTATGTCACAAGAATTCTTTTCAAAATATTACTAATTGTGATATTTGTTTTTTATTGGAGATCTCTTGGTTAAGCGTGCTAAGTTTTTAGTTAAAACTCAATATTGAAGGATTCAATATAAATATTCCCAAGCCATGAAGGTAACTTTCCTTGTCATGGGTATAAAGATTCTGTATGTTACTACAAAGACTAATTTAGATTGCTGCTATAGCAAGGGAATTTCAATTGCTCCAAAGTAGAGACTTACCCAAAACACCTACCATTCAGATTAGATTCTCCCACCCAAAATACTTTCAAATTGGAGACCTCTGTATACATGTACATGTGCGAGTATAATACTTCAGAGACTTTTTCGTACTGATTTTCTGATGTTCATGTACTTCATTTTTAAAGACTTTAATAGATTATTGTATTGAAAGGGCTTTCACATATTTGCCATTATGAGTATAAACATATGAAAATAGACTCATTTATGGTGTCCTCAGCCTTAAGGAATCCAGTATTTGAATGTTTGCAGTAAAATGATTTTTAATCAAAGATTGACATGTACATCTGATGTTTATTTTTTATAAAGGTGTTCAATATACATTGTAAGATAAAGGATAATTGAGAGTGACAATAAAACTTCGCTGTGTTTTCTATTGTATTTACATGTACTTGTTGCAAGTCCTGATCTAATAACAAGGTTTCATTATAAAGAGGGATTTTACTACTCCCAAGGACATTGTTACCATGGTATACATGTACCTGTAACAAGATTCAACTTTATACGGTTTGGCAAATAATGTTGGGCCAAGTAGTTGTTTAGTGTTTTTTTTTTTTATTTGAGAAATTCAGTATCCGTATGAAAAAAAAATCAGGTTGAGAGATGAAAATATTGCCCTTTTCTACTCAAGTAAACTTTGAAGATGAGTTGAGTTATACAATTACATGTAGAATATGAGTTATATCAATACATTTGTTGTACAGTGTATATGACAATCGAACCCATATTTGAAAAGGAGCTTTATTTTATATGGTCAATATTTATTTTCTCAACAAAATGTTTGTGATTGTTGGTTATATCCTGAAATTTTGCTGAATGTACTGAAACTAATATATTATGTTAGCTGCATCTAACTAGTACTTTCTACATGTATTTGACATCATTGGGAGTTCCCCATGATATCAAGCTTAATCAAGCATCTGAGTTTTATGAAATTTTTTTTTTTGTAATACATGTGCACCGTGGCATCAACAATGCAAATACATACTACATGTAGCTTGATATCAATGTTGGATTTTCCATTTTGAGCCTATTGAAATATCTTTCATATGTCCCTTTTTGGAGGATAACTTTTCAAATAGTGAAATATTTACATATTTTTTAATATGACATTGCCTTGATTTGTATATTTGTAAAAGAAATAACACTTTATATGACCTTTTTGTATGTTATTTTGTAAAATTTGGTTGCAGTACTTGTTGCTCATATCTTTAATCAGGTAAACAAGGTTTGTTTACCTAAGTTTGATTCATCATACATTATATTGTGTGATAACGCATTAAACATTTTGTGATTAACATCAACTTTATTTATACCAGTGTTTGATTAAACACAACTGTTGATTTGTGTGATGTTTTTTTTTTAAATAAATGTTTCCAATTAAATTATTTTGTGCATAGTGTGGATTGTTACAGTCAACTTTGTCTAAGTCAATATTACATTCGGTACATGTACTGTAAGTCAAATAAGCCTAGAGCTATTAAGTCAAAGGTATCTTCAAGTCCTCTTCTCTTTAAATTTGATTGTTTTTATCCCTTATGAGTCAAATTTTCTACAAGTCAAAGTTATTTGACAGTGATTTTTCAGTGTGAATAGGTTTGACTTAGTAAAGGCTGACTATTATAATAGCTATGATGTACTGTATTTTAATTTAAGTCACATGTCCAAAAATTCCATTTTCATTAGACAAAGGGAGTGTTGTTAAAACTTGCAATCAATTGCAAGTTGTTGTTGATCAGTACGTGCCAATTAAAACATGAAGACAAATATAAGAGAACAGTAAAGACAACAGCTCCAGAACGCATTACTTATCTATTAAAAATTCACACAATTTGTGCTTTTTATTATACAAAAAATCACATTCATTATCATATTCTGTAATCATATATTACATATAGGCTTTATATTTAATATGCATCAACAGTCATTTCATAGTTATGTAAAATGTACACAGGAATATTTCTTTTGTAATAAATGCTGTAATACATCAATTTTATAAGAAAAAATAAACTACCATTTATAGTGGTTTTATAAAACTGACATTAACATCAATTGCATGTGACTGTCATAGCAACAATCAATTTGAAACAAGTGTTAGAGAATTAACATTTTTCAATAGTAATTCAGTGTACTTGTCACTATGTCAGGGTTACTTTGTGCTCATGCAATGGTTATTTGTTTGTATGCCAGTTCATGAAACCACTAATGACATATTTTACTTGTATTCAATTCAAAATGAGTAATTGCATGTCGGTCTTCTGAAGTGTAAAGTATAAACACAATTTACACAAAATCATACAATTTAACAACTTGTAATAACATATGTCCTATGGGACATATAATCTTACCAGAAAGCCCAAAAGGTTGCACCATTTTTCCAAAATACACAAAAGAAACAATTAGACAGATAATCAAAATAAAACTTCTGACATATCTGTGCTGAAAAATAAATACTATTCATATTTTTTTCCTGTACAAAAATAATAAATAGAATAAATTTGCATGTACAAGTGTATTATACTTTATATGTGGAAGAGAAAAATTGTCGAGATGCATTTTACTATCTATTTCTTCCCTATCATCCTGACTAATGTACTAATTCTAGCTCCAACAAGATATCGCCAATATCTAAACATTTACCTACAAAGTGACCTTAAGTTGTGCACAAATTTACATATGCCTTTGTGTCAATGAATTTAATAGTGAAAGTCAGATACATGTATGGCACCAGAGAGTGTGCCAAGTTTGCACAAGTAAACACACCCTCCCTGACTTTGCAATTTGCACTCAACAAACGGCCCATCGTTCTGATTTTAATTACATGTGGTCATCCAAAATAAGCTTTCAAAACAAATCTTTCAGAACAATTCGATTCTGAATAAGCACAATCATTTTAAAATATCAAAGGCATACTTCCTCATTTAGGGAAAAATCAACTTTCATTTTGTAAAAGGCAAAGGCAGATTTACTCAACACCTATACATGGCAACCCAACATAAGATCTCAACTTTATTCTAAATAAACAAAATTATTTTCCATTATTTCATTTTGTAAAAGGCAAGTGCAGATCTACATAAAACAGATTCTAGAAAGGGAAAAGTCAACTACCAAAAAAAACTTTAAATTTTCTTAAATATTGCACCTTTTCATACTGTAGCAAACTTTAATGTATTTATTTTCATTGAATGATTACCTTTAAGCTGAACATGTTCTATGCCTGTTTTGCTATTTATACATTTAAGGTCTTATGTACATTCAAACCTGTCTATAGTGGTCATCCAAGGGAAACACAGATTACTGCCAATAAAGACAGATGAACTTTGTAGTCAAAATCATTTAACATCCATGTGGAAGAAAGTAATATTGTTGACCAATATAGAGAGGTGATCACTATATACAGGTGGTCATAAAGACAGATTGACATGTAACATTATTTTCATGGGTTGTTGATGTAAAGTTTATGTTTGAATATTTTTTGTTGAGAAATACATGGATGGACCCTCCATGTCCTATACTCTGGCCTATTGCCACATATGGAACCCATTTCAGAGCTACCAACCTTACAAAATGATTTTTGTATATTAGGGTTGTTTAATAATGTGGTCAACTCTGCTGAAGTCAAATTTCTTCAAGATAAATTATCATCTAAGGGGGTGTTGTTCAAAATCAACTGCAAATCAACTGCAATTTTGCACATTGTATCGCGCATTTTCATTTGCATACGGTATGCGCATTTAACTAGACGTGCATAAAACATTGGATTTGATTGGCGCGTTCCGATCAACTGCAACTTGCGATCAATTGCAACTTTTGAGCAACACCCCCTAAGTCATTTTTCAGACTTAGCCATTTATCTCTTGTAAATAAAATTCCTCTTAAGAAAAATACATATTTATATCCTTATGGATTTTACTTAGGCAGAGTAACATGTACTTCATCCATTTGTAACCGCTGAACCAAATTTCTCGGTTAGAAGAGAAGATTATAACTCATTTTCAGGGCATTCCTTAATTTTGCATCCAAATTAATACACTGTTTTGCCAGAGATCCAAGAATCCAGCTCAGATATTTCAAACACATTGATATTCTAATCTTAATATCCCAAGTTAAAATCATACCATACGGTTGGCATATGTGGTATAGCAATAGGATTAACATAGATTCAGCAAGGTGGAAAGACTTGACATTTATACATTTTCTTTCTAAGTTAGCATCAGCAATGTGAGACTTTGCGAGGCACAGTATGCGAACTGCCCTCCTTCCACGACTCCCCTGCTGCTCCTGCTGCTGCAGTGGCTCCATCCCTAGGCATGTGCTCCCCGTGCTCCCCGCCCTCCTCTTGCCCACCTTCCCCCCCTCCCCTGGGGTGGATCTCCTCCATGCTGGGCTGCTGGCGGAGGGTGGAGCTGGAGGCCCTGAGCTGGGTGGCTCTAAGGAGGGGGATGAGCTGGGAGGAGGCGGGGCTCATGGAAGGCGTGGTGCAGCGGGAGGCGCTCACATCGCACCCACCCAGGAGCTTGATGAGTTCTTCTTCTGTGGGGCCACCGGGAAGATTGTCCGCTGCGCCTGAGGATAATAATGATGATAACAATAATGATAATGACTACAACAACAACAATAATAATAACCAACATTTACACGCGCTCCGCATATTGATCCCCAGCTTGAGCAGAGCTACCATATTTAGTGCTGGCTGCATAAAAACTTCTTCCTATATGCCTCATCTAAGTTGAGTGCAGCCCAATGTTGATGGATTCTTGCTGAAGAAAATTTATGTCATGGTTAAGATTTCCACCCAAGACAGAATCAAATTTTAACCACTTAGCCACAAGACTTGAAGGAAAAATTGGAAGCTACTGAAAAATGCTTTTCCAAAAGTGAATGCTATCAAAAAGTTATGGAATGTGTCTGCTAACAAAATTCTGTATGGAGAACATTTGTATTGTATCAGAGATTACGGGTAAGTTTATGCCCCAGTTCCAAGAATGAAATACACCTCTTGCTGTTGTTACTTGTCATAGTAACAAGATGAAAATTCCAATTAAACTTACTTTTATCTGTCTTTTCATTCTTGGTGAATAAATCCATGGCAGTTGAGAGATCCCACATCTGCACACCTCCGTTGGTGTGACCCGTAAAGAGATACCTTCTGGGTCGTGACCCCATTCTACTTGACCCCTCGCACTCGTGTACGCAGAATGATGAGATGCTGCTGCCATCTACTGACCGGATCTGGCATACTCTGGAGAGAGATGGTAAGAGGGTGGTCAAAGAAATTGGAAATTTGCATGACCATAATGTGTTGCTATAAAGTTGCCAACGATTTCAAAGTAAAGTGCAGATTACTTGGAAATTGATGTGCACATTTTCATTTGTGCACTGTCCGCACTTTTGACAAGTTGTGAAGGAAATGAGGATTTATTGGACCGTGCTTATCAATTGAAACTTGCAATTGACAGAAAAATTTCTAGCACAACCCTCATGATCTGTATCCTTCCTTCATTTTATATTTTGTCTATATTTACCATAAAATCAAATAAGGTTTCTTTTCTTGTTCATTTTTATCACTGGTTCAGATATTTTGCTTTTTTGTGCCATTCTTTTCTTTCTTGTATCATATTTTAATATTTTCATTCTAGCTCTTCATTTTAACCCTAAAATAATTTCTTTCCTTTTAACATCTTTCTTTGGATGACTATTACTGACATATTCATTTTAGCTATTATGTTTCCTCTTACCTCTGACCTGTTGAAGAGAGCCTCACATAAACCTGATCTGTATCTGGAACCACCTTCTGGACAAAAACCTGCTGATCATCCCTCTCTCCAAATGGCCCTACACAGTAAATCAAGATTCAATTTACATTAAATAAACACTGATCACCTCATTCAAAATATTTTGATAAACTTTAGTAGAATCTGTGTACGGGCTTTAGAGTGGATAAAATCTAGACATCTTTAAGTACACAGGAGAATGGATGGTATTTTTTTTATCATGCAGAAAGTTTCCACAAAAAAAATAGATGCTATAGACAGAGAAAGTAGAACTATGTTCCTTGCAAATAAAAGTATTGGCTACATACCAGAATAATAGAAATCACCAGGATAAATGGCATTGCCGGCTTGCCTTAATAGAAAAGTGAATGCACAATAAAGAAGTAAACGAAAAAAGAAAGTATCAGAGTCAAACAAAAGCCATTCCGAGAATGCTTAAAAAAACAACTCAAACTCTGCCATTATCCTCCATCAACATGATCCTGATGGATAAAACTTTGAAGTGGGATCGATATTGTGATTGACATTGAGATCAAAACAAATACCACTACTCACCAATATCATTTCCAACTTGATGACAAGGATAAGGCTCTGAATCCTCTAATGATAAGACTTTGAAAGATGCTAGAGGTGTGGAGCCTGGCTGGGTTGAGATCATCCCTCTGAATCGAGTCACTGTCCATGTCCGGGCATGGTTGTACTCAGAACAAACTGCCAAAAAATAAAGCAAAGATCTTAATTTATATGTCAAATATAGTGTTCAATGTTTAGTTAAAAACTAGTGGAGCTGTAATTCTGGTGCAGTATATTTTTATAATTTAATTTTTTTTAATCGAAAAATAATTGATTGAATTTGTAAGAGGTTTACATACAAGAGATTTAAAAACAACATAAATAATGTAATACCTCCTAAAGATACTTAGTGCCGTGATTAAAAAAAAGTATGGATCCAAATTTATGAGTAGGGGGGTTTTGCCACAAGATTGCAATGGATCACAAATCAACCGCAAATCATTTGCAAATTGGAGCAAATTTTCATTTGTGTACTGTCTCTCCTTGTGACAAAACACATATAAAACAATGGTTTGGATTGACACTTGCCGATCAACTGCCACTTTGTAGCAATACCCCCTAAGTCATCTATAGAAATCATGACTCATAATGGAATGTGTTTGTTACAATGACTATTTCATGAGGCATCCTCTCCCCTTACCCCTCCCTAACCCAAAACCTAACCCAATCCAATTACATGTAGCTCCTTCTACACTCACCTGATACCAAGTACTTCTCAGACAGCATGACTTTAGAGATAGGGTTCCGATGGACGGTGAAGGTCTGGAAGAGCTGTGGACCTTGACCGACCGTCTCTGGATGCTGCACAATGACCCGTACCTTGCCTGAGCTGGTACCGTATGCGATCTCAATCCAGTTTCCGCTAAGACCTATGTAGAGGAAGTTAAATGTTTTGATTTGATTTATTTACCAATCAAGTTTCAGGTCAGACATAAACAAAGAAATATGGAGCTATTTAATTAGTTTTGAAGCAGGACGAATCGTCTCTGAAAGCTATACAATATGTAAAATATTGTAATTGGGAAAAATATACAAGTAAAAAGGGCAAACGAAATTGTGAGAATCCTCATTTTTTTTTAAGAACACTTACACCCCCAACCGGTTGAAATGATTGAAATTAGGGTATATTGAGTGATTATTGTTAAAAAAAAAAAAAAAGGGTTAATTGATAGATACCCTGATATCAAATTTGACAGATACCACAAAACATTAGTTTTTCCATGCCCACTCTATCTATCTTTCCTTTTCTTTCTCTTTCCTAAATCTCTTTCTCAGGAAGATCAATGACTCCTGGTATATTACATATTCCTCCTTGTTTACAAATTTCAACCAATCAGAGAGCATTTGCTGCAGAATTTGCTCTCCACCAATTGCATGCAAGAGGAATACAGCAGCTTATATCGGTAGCTTTTAACAATGGCTCAAAATGCATGTAAACCATAACAGGTTGCAGATGCAGTGTATAATACACATTCCTATTTGTTGAAAGATTCAGCCAATCAGAGAAAACCTTTTCCCACATCTCATCTCCACCAATCAAATAGAAGGGTTACAGGAGCTTATAACAATATCACAAATCANTAACCGACCAACTTTCCAAATAAATAAACCAACAAATATGATAAATTAAAATGTTTTAAAGTAAATC